>WYDF02096424.1:0-24028 GCA_009867245.2 Adranes taylori | reverse complement strand
AAAATTGAATCCAGAAACCAGAATGGACCAGCCTTCTTCTAATCCTTTGCTTTCGTCGTATCCCCTCCCTCTTTCTTACTTCCCCCCTAATTTTTACCATTATCTTCAACCCATGTCCTTCTTGACGCATGCATACCCTAACCCATGGCTATTGTATTTTTATATATTTTAGTTGATTTGTCAGTTGATTAGTTGCTTTGTTATTTGATTTGTTTTTAGTGTAAATTTTCAGTTGGTGTTCATTTGCTCTTTACTCTTTTCTTATATTTATTGTCATGTTTTGTTTTTGGCGTCGTGTCATGTTCTTTTTTTAAATCGTTATTGTATTGTGATATATTTTTTCTAATTGTTAATTGGTTTGTTTTTTATGTAAAATTTCATGTAGGCGATCAAATGTACATTGTGTATGTTTATATCTAATCTATATAAGGTGATATATAAGATGGTAGTTTTATATCTAGTCCCTTTGATTGATTTGGGTTGCTTGTTTCGTACGGATATTATATTTGGCATCAAGTTTTTGAAAAATTTTTTGCTTAGGTTTGCTGAAAGCTGTGAGTTCTGATTCCAATACGTAATCTTTATTATTTAATTGAGAGTATTTTTATTGAATTGAAACAAAATTTTGTGTCCACTTTACGAGTATGAATTATCTTGGCTATTCAATTTAGTAATAAAAATTTTTTTTTGCAAGCAAATGTTTTTTGCTCTAGTTGAGTTAATCTGTACTTACCTGCTAGCTGTACCGATAAAAGTTGTAATCAGGTTTATCTAGTTAATATATCCGATGATATGAACTATGTTGTACTCTAGTTATATAAAGAACTTCCTTGATATAAATTGCTTTTCATTTAATAATTTTCATTAGATAGTAATTTCATATTGCAGAAGCGATATTTATGTTATTAGTTTAATTATATCCAAGAGTATTCTAAGAAAAGAAAATTAGTAGTAGACATCTCTTTATTTTCTACCTTATTATAGTTATCAATGTACTGAGACATTTTAAAATATTAATTTTAATATACAGTAACCAAGTTAATTTATTATTAATTATATTATGATCATATCTCGTTAATAACAATGTTGTGACATCAGAATTATTTGTTAGTATATATCAGACTTTATTTTTCAATGAAGACAAAATCTTGTTTTTTTACCAATGAAAGAGTATTGATGTTTTCCAATGAAGGAGGGAATTTGTCATATAAAAGCAATGATCTTGCAGTGATATAAAACAGTGATATTAAAGAAGGGATATAATTATTATTATATAAACTCTACTTCTAGTTATTTATAATATATAAATAAATTCTACTTCAAATTAAAGGCCATCCAATCCCACCGGAATCAAAATAATAATTAGTTTAGGACCTAGACAGAATATATAAATTATTTTTTTCGAGTTATTGAATATACATACTCGGATACTTTTCTAACTAAACAATAATTATTAAAACCCTTGCTTGAATAAGGCCAAAACTTTAACCTTACTAAAACAAGTACAACTTAAGAATTACATAAATAAATTTCAAATAAAATGCTTTAAACACAAAGGTTTTAAACACTAAATTGGTCTACAAAACAATACTCGCTTTACAATAGAATAATTTATTACACATATTACCAAAACATAAATGGATTAATTAATTTACCGGATAAAACAAATACTTATTAAAGTTTATTTGTATTACATAAATATTAATTTATGTAATACAAATAAAAATTTTGTTATTAAACAGTAAATATAAAAACTCGTGATCAACATCTACACAAGAGTTAATTGTTTGCTAGCTTACTTTGAAATTGAAAATTAGTTACAATGAAATCAATTATTTACTGAGAATTAAAATCATAAGAACTTAAGGTTCCTGTAGCCAAATATTTAATAAAAATAAATGTTTACTCACACTTGTATTCCAGACATTATTTTCACGACGAAATACGTAAGTTTTAACAAGAACTTGTGACTGTGTCTGTGCTACTTCAAATGTAACAAAATTTTGATCAATAATTGAGGGTTCCATTATAATTTTTCTGCCTATATGTTATTGTCGATCGTGACAACCTCTCACAGCCGAACCTTGCATAAAGAAAGTTGTTCTTTATGCACCCCACTCTTACTTCTGTCCCACTCTTACTGTCCCACTATTATTTCTAAAATTCAATTTATTTTGTCAGTGATCTCTTTCTAATACATGGACGCAAAAACAGATTTACGGGAGAAACTAGTTCGGTTTGACCACCAATTTCCTCCACTTCGCGGGGAAGTTTTATCCCCTTGCGGACCCTAGAACATGCTAGCCGTGTGCTGTAGTTATTTTGCACGTGTGTAATAAATCGCATTTTCCTTATATTATATATTTAAAACGTTTAAAAATCTTCACATTAGAATCCCAATAAATGAATACATCTACTATAGTCTTTGCCTTAAAAATCATTTTTTCTATCGATCATAATTATTGGTAACACAATTTCTAGACTATTATTAAATTGCTTGAAATGTTTACGTTAACAATATGGTTATCTTTGCTAAAATATTCCTATTATATTAATGTTGTTTGGATAAAGTAGGACAGGTAACATCTCTTTGTTGAGTGTTAATATATATCACTAGGGCATAATGTAAAACCGTACAGATATAACAATGACTGTAAACTTCTTTTTTCGTTATTCACCCTAATTTGCCCTATGTGTGTAACTTTAAAAAGATAAGTACGTGAGTAACGTTAGTGGCATTCATCTGGGTGAAGGAGACGTGTTCAAGACGTTAATGCACAAAATAAACGAAACTGCGAGTGATATTTTATTCTGACAAGCTGTAAGGTAATGAACCTGACTAGACTTTCTAATGCTCGTTAGAGATAGATGAGTAGCGTCCGAAAGTTATGTTGAATAGCGCCCCTATCTTAATAAATGCGTTAACTATCAGTAATTTAATTGTAATAGTAACGATAATGCAGTAATATAAAAAAATTTGGTTTGAGGAATGTCCATACATAACTAGACACTTTAGTTAGACAATAATCAACAGAACTCTTACT
Source organism: Adranes taylori (assembly GCA_009867245.2). Lineage (NCBI taxonomy): Eukaryota > Metazoa > Arthropoda > Insecta > Coleoptera > Staphylinidae > Adranes > Adranes taylori. The sequence continues at coordinate 20,984 of WYDF02096424.1, read as the reverse complement.
TGATTAAAGCCAAAGAATGGACTTTAATAAAATAAGTTCGGCTCGTGAATTTAATAAATAAAACACTATAAGAATTTTAATTGATTTATTGCTCACGAAATAATTTATTACATATATTATCATAACTAATGGGATTAACACATTTAGGGCAATAAAACAAATACATACTAGGTTTTATTTACATCGTGAGAAATGAAATAATCAACTGTATTAAATAGTGCTTAGTAATGGTAAAAATAAAATAAACCTCCTATAAAGTACTTGGTGATAATGATTAGTTATGGCGTTCAATAAAATTCATATTTACTTAGCTTTATCCCAATTGACGAATTGTTACATTAATGTAGAATTTATTTATCAAAGTAAAATTACGTTAGTTTTTCAAAGTAAAATAATAATTACTTTATTCATAGTCAAATCATACTTAAAATAAAACCTAAATAATTCAGAGGTGTTTGAGGGCTCACATTTCAAATTTCAACCTTAGCTTTCACAATAAAAATGAACGAATAAAATACGCGAGTTTTAACAGTACACAGTTTTAACAGTACATTTTTCCTAATGTGTTATGACCAATCGTGAGGTCTTCTGCCGGGCGAACCTGGTGTGTACCAAAGTGATCTTTCTCACTCCTCCTGGTACCTTAAGTGCCCAGGCCCACATAAATTGTAAAGCCGGCACTGTACAACAACTGTAATCAAAATATCTGTTCTTCTTGTGTTTGTAAATACGCTGGACACTTTTGTTTTGATTGTGTTGAGCACGACAATTTTCTTCCACCACCCGCCAATTGGTTGTGGAACCGATATTTATAACTATCCAAAATTTCTTTTCCTTTTTTAATTAAAACAAACTTTATAGCACTCATTGTTACTGGAACTACTTGTACTTGTATGAAGGGGATATCACGATACAAGTCAGTTGGCGCGACTTGATATTATCACCATCTTTCTTTTGACAAGGGATTGTGTGAACCCTAACTGGACAAATAAATTTTCTTCCAGTTATAGCTCATGGAATCCAACCGGAATTGAAGAGCGAAAGTAAAGTTTACAAATTATTATTTTTTGGGTTTGAGAAATATATATACATAATTATACACTAAAGTTAGACAAAAATTATTAGAACCCTTACATGATTGAAGCCACGTAAGATTTAACTTTAATAAAGTAAGTACCGCTCAGGAAATAAATAACTAAACTACAAATAAAACGCCACAAGAATTTTAACTAATCTATTTTCACTATATAATTTATTACATATATATCATAATTAAATGGGGTCAATAAGCATTGCCTATTAAAAAACTCGTTCTAGTTTTAATTATTTAAAACATATTAAAATTGGAATGAAATTTATTAATAAGAAAATGATTGATAAAATCAAACATCAAAATTCAACTTTATTAAATAGAGCATAGTCAAAGGTTAGAATAAAATACAATGTTGAAAGAATAAAGTTATACAATTTACTTTCGACGCTTCACTAAATTTCAGAATAAATGACGATTTGCTACATTAATTACGATTATTTAATCAAAGTAAAATAAAAAGACTTTGAGTCTGAGTTCCTCAATTAAGTTTTATATAATAATTTGTACTCACATTTTATATTACAACCAAAAATTTCACAATAAAAATGATCGAATAAAATATGCGTAATTTAGATAAACATTTTAGTAGTGAACCTACCAATTACTAATAATATCCTGAGTCATGGTCTTCAAAAACTTTCCATTCTGTACTTTCTATATTTATTCTAATATTTAAGCTGTTAGCTACAGGTTATTGTATCAAGTTAAACTTCAGGGGTTGCGAATTGCTCTAGCTAGTGGATAGTAGTAAAGACTTATCTTCAATATTGTAATGAAATCATTAAAGGTAAATCATTAAAATCTATAAATTAATGTAGCAATTTAGATTATATTAATTTCATTTAGTTATACAAGTTAAATAAATTAAACCCCAGAATAAAATATCTATCTCAAAACACAGCCACACGAGTCAGGAAGCACGTGTCACTTTGTAGACGGATTCATTTATTTTATTATAAAACTTGACCTTCAATAATTGTTTTTGGATGTCAAATGAGTTATTTGGTGTGTTAATATAGTACACCAATCCCTCGCTTAACGAAAACTCTTTATAACGCTATAAGGGAATTGAAAAATTATTCAGCGGTGTCTGTTAACGTACATAAAATCGATTTACGTAAAAATATTCATATTTCTAAGGATGAAAAGTCCAGGTTTCAACATAGCAAAAGAACGTTTAACTTTTCCTCTTGGTGGCAATGCATCTGGAGATTTTAAATTGCTCCGGAAAACCTAGAGCTCTCTAGAGCTATGTATATATATATATATATATATATATACATATATATACATATATATGTATAGCCATTAAAGAACCACTGAGTACGTGCATCTGTCATGCATACAATCTTGATGCCATATTTACATGGCTTATTGGGCATATGCATTTTGTATTTATATCTCCCCGAAAAGAGACCAGTATCTTATCAATGCAGCAGTTTACTCCTAAAGAATATACCACCTAAGAATTTTTGACAAACTCTTCAATAATTTCTGAATTGGCGGTATGGGATCTTCTTTTTTCCTGTGGTCTCGATCCAAAGAATTATCAAAGCGTAAGCACAATAAAAGGAATGCAAACATCTTCTTGCTCTAGGCGCATCGAAATATATCCAAAACAGTTCCCTCAGTTGCAAATATATTGTTAAAATTTTCAAGATTTGATACAAAAACAGCGGTATAATGGACAACATTTATATACGGACATTTCTGGAACGGAACCCTTCCGTTAAGAAATGGATTGGGGTATTTTGAGACCAATGGTGTTTCACTATGATTATATTTTAATAATTCATGGACCTTACTTGCTTTATTAACATTGAATCTTGATTTTAGTCCAGCAAGTTTCCATAAACTAATGTTTGCTTTTTTTAGCGTATGGATTTATTTATACCCCATTAATTATTTATTAATTTTAACTGCGGCCTAAATAAATCAGTGTTAAACTCGTTCCTACATATTTTTACATGGTTAAAGTTAACACTATATTACAAATACGTATTAATTGAATATGGAGTTTTTTGAATTCTCTCTTGTTTAATTCTTTCAATTACTGGGCTCCAACTCTGGAACGACTCATTGTTATTTGAGTATTGGAGTCCTACAAAATATTGATTTTTCATGATAGGGAAAAACATGTCGCTAACACTCCTTGAAGTATTATTATTCTTTTAGTACATCATCATTTGCACCTTTTAATTTTCTATGCACCTGTTCGTGATTTAACCATTAAGTGACGACAGGCATTAAATGAATTCCCACTCCACGGACGGAGGAGATTTACACATTTATAACGACTAAAGCTATAAATTACCACAACTCTGCTAAATATTATCGGATTTTAATAAAATTTGAACCAAAATACAGACAAAACAGAAATAAAACCGAGAAATGGAATATGTACAATAAAATATAAGAAGATACGAAGTAATTATTATGAAGTTTTACTTTGTAGTTTTCAATGTTTTTTTTTTAATTGGAAGCCCACAAAAGTATCGAGAATATTGCGTTATATATCGATAAAGTGAAAAGTTCCCCGATTTTTTTCAAAGTAAGACAAACACAGCGCGCGTACATCGCTTAAATTTTCATCCGCGGAAAAATATATTATCATAATTAGCGACAGATCCATACATTTTTATATATTCTGGTAGCAATGAGTCTGTAACGACAAGTTAAAATAATTGAGCTTCAAAACTCTGGTCATAAGAGCACCTTAAATGACGTGCGGTACAATGTACGGAGGTCGTCCATGAAGGATTAAGTAATCATCTCCTTTTGCAACAAAATATATTTATTTAATGAGGAATTGAGATGTAATATAGAATTGAGGTCGTATACCTATGTATGAAATTAGGTGTGTTACTTATAACGAAAACTGCTTATAGACGTTTTAGGAGATTCAAATGGATTACAAAGCCAGGGTAGATACGTATTTCTGGCATTTGGTGGAACCTCTGCTTCTCGCACCTAGCATCATTGCACTGGTTTGTGGCTTGTTAAACAATTTGAATTATTCCATAGTATATGCATATGTGGCACTGTATGCCTACGTTATTATATGATCTTTGATATTTAAATGCGTATTTGCCCGAACCCGTATTTGCCTACATACTATACTTGAATAAATGATTCTAAAATTTGATATTTCTAGTTTATAGAAAAATTATGTTTTATCTAAATAACGAATCAATTTTTAATATTGTAAAATAAAACGGTGTCGACGTCGTCTTGAGTGTATTTCTTCTTCTCTTATTCGCATTGTTTGTTTTGTTCTTGATCCGCTTTTATGCAGATCTATTCGGTATGAAATCGGGATTTATTTAAGCAAGAGGGGTTTCTTTCAAAGTGATTCACTCCTCGGCGAAAAGGTATAATTTGCAGGATCTTTACTTAAACGCGGTTTCTTTTAAATATCACCGCATCTTTTGAATGGATTTTATAGGCTCAGTTATTAGGATATTTGCGTGAAAATTCTAAATCACTCGGTTTAAATACTTGTACGATTTGAAATTAAATTTTCAAAATGTTGATTAATCGAAGTTATTTCGAGCATCAATATTTAGTATATTATATTTTATTTAGTATATTATAATGTCTTAAAAATATTCAAAATATGATAGCTGTTTCTACTCTAATTTTCTTGTATCTATATTTTCTATCGCTTAAGACCCTGTGAAAAGCACGGGATCTCGTTATGTAGCACACAGTTATATTTTCGTACATATTTTCTATCGCTCAAGACCCAGTGAAAACCATGGAATTTTAACCGACAGGAAATATATACGAAAATATAATAGAGTGATAGAGAACAAGAGCCCGTGCCTTTCACGGAGTGTTAAGCGATAGGAAGTATAGATAAGAAATATGTATGGAACAGGCCAAGCTATAACGTACGTTGGCTCTAATCATAAAATAGATATTAAATTTTAACTGCTAATAAGAAAGCAATGCATTTTAAAGTATATATTGTTGCCTAAAAAAATTATAACAAATATGTAACAAACATGTTTTGCGATATACGGGTCGATATATGGGCCGTATACGGGATATTTCTTTGACAATTGTTTCAACGCCTTATTGACATTCCGTTGTTGGCATCGAGTGAAAGTCAATGTATCATGTATAATTAAACAGCGACACGATGAACAATTTTGATGAATAAATTAGCAATTCATGCTTAATAGGATCTAATATATACGTTTTAATGTTTTCGTTGTCTGCTATAATAATTGTGGTGTTTTTCCCAACATTATTCTTTTTGAGTTGCTCTTTTAAACAATTCAAAATAATAATGCCATTCGGTACATATGGTACATCAACATTTGGATATTTCTTTGACATCATTTCAAGGCCTTATTAATATTCCGTCGTTAGCTTCGAGTTAAAATCAATTTATCGTTATTAAACACCGACTCGATGGACGATTTTGATGATTGAATTAGAAATTCATGGTTAATGCAATCTCGTATATAAGTTTTAATGTTTTCGTCGTCTGCTATAGGAATTGTGTGGTTTTTCGCTGTAAATGGTACATTATTCCGTTTGAGCTGCTCTTTCAATTCACAATATTAATGCCATTCGGAACACATGTTAGGCGATATATGGGTAGAACATTTGGATATTTCTTTGGAATTTGGTCATTTGAATGGCTTATTGAGATTCCGGCGTTACCTTCGAGTGAAAATCAATTTATCGTTATTGAACACCGACTAGATGGAGGATTTTGATGAATGAATTAGCAATTCATGGTTAATGGGTATATACGTTTTAATGTTTTCGTCGTCTGCTATAGTAATTGTGTGGTTTTATGCTACAAACGGTTCATTATTCCATTTGATCTGCTCTTTTAAACATCCAAAATATTAATCCCATTCGGTACACATGTTTAGGAATATACGGGTAGAACGTTTGTATATTTCACTGACAGTCGTTTCAACGTCTTGTTAACACTCCGTCGTTGACATCGAGTGAAAATCAGTTTATCATTATTAAACGATTTTGATGAATGACTATTTCTGGCTATTCATGGAAGAGTATATCTGTATGCAATCGATGTATTTCCATTTGCTGTTACTCATACCGTTGAATAATACAGATATTGAAAGAGTATAACTATTAATAACTACAAACTTACGTTAGGCGGTACGTGCGAAATTATTCGAGCGTAACGTATGAATATGTAGAAGTCCAAGAACTTGAAGAATAAAAAGAAATCGCATCAAGTATGTACTCTACGGCAGGCGCTCTTCGATAGTCTATCACCGCAACAACAACAACAATAAATTACAGATGCCGACGCCGTAGCGATGTGAATAAGATGCATGACTTCCACCGCAGAGTCCCGGGTTCGATCCCCAGCATAAACAATGGTTTGCGTTGCTGATCGAATCTAGGCAACACACGAAACGAACTCGGTAATTATAGGAGGAAGGTAACTATAATTTATCATGCACGTCTATAGGGGTAGATGTAAAACTTCGATCCAGTGTATGCAGGTTGGCACGCACTATAAACATCTCTACACGATTTAATCAATAAAGATTGGTAAATTCGAAATTATCTGATACCCTACCTATCAGTGTCGATGGTAGGGGCTCGACGTTAAAACACATAGTCGGTGATAAGCCTACACGGCAGAAATAGGCCGACTATAAATAAGTATATTATTACAACAAATTACAGATAATCGGTGGATTGCGGGATTGTCACCGAGGCATGCACAATTACAAATTATTCCTACCAACCTACACGTTTACATGGTTATATTTTTAGTATTACTATTTTAAGATTGTCATTTTCATTAGATAGACTTGTGGTCGAGCATTATTTCTTGTATTTTTACTTTTAAATAGAACCAAAATACTTTAATAAAACATTTATAGTAATTAACCATATTTAATTAGAATTATTGTTTATACATAAAGTTTTAATATTTATCTGCGGGAGTCATTTATGGTGTAAAAACGGTTTAGGAGGTCTAAGCAGCTTTATTTGTTGCTTTGCAGAGCGACATGAGGTTGCGCATGTCAAGTAAACTAAAGTCCGCGGATTCGAGGTATGGCAATTTGCGGCAACAGAAGGAGCAAGAGATACTGAGCATGGGCCCTTTTTCGATAAGATAATTAGTCAGAAAAGGAAAAAAATGCTTCTAGAACATCCTGGCCCAGTGATCGGTTTGTAAGCGGCTACCGTCAGTGGGTCCGCCAGGGCAGAGTACATCCATCCAGCTATTAAGCGACAGTTTTTCATTGCATTTTACAATCTAAATTAAAAGCAAAAGTATGTTACGTTTCCTCCGATATAATTATGGAAAGTACAAATATGTAAGCTCGTTTTATATTTCTTGATGGTTGGCAAAATTTCCAACATATTAATTCATTTTTTTCTGTGTGAATAGAATTCAAGTTTAGTAACTAAATGTAAATTTTTATTATATTATGTTAATTAATTGAATAATTCTCTATATATTGATTTTACTGCTATGAATTTCACCTGTATGATTTCAGTAAATGGTAATTAGCAGTTCTATTTTTAACTGTGTGTGGGTTGTAAAGTTTATCGCTGGAGAGTTAATATTTTTCATCCGAAAAAATGATATTCGGAAATTCGCCACTTAGTGCAGGGCAGGGGTCAGCAACCTGGGGCTGCAAGTAACATGTATCTGGTTGTGCAATCTTGTGTGTGTGGTTCTTTCGCTGACAAATTCACAATTCACCAAGTTAACAATTTTTTTTCAAAATTCAAAATTTTTATTTTATTTTTCAATTCTTATCTGCATATTAATTTGTAAGTCGGTTGGGTTAGGTTCGCCATCTATACACACGGGTTTCATTATATTATGGATGATGTAGACCCCCGCGGACGCCATGACGGCCGCGGACGTTTTGTACGCGCCCGCCACAATTCGACCGCGACAATTTTTTTTCATTAGCACTAAGATTGTTACCGTTTAATTAATACAACCTAAATTAATTTAATAAATTAATATAATCATTTCGTAATCATCAATTATAAAGGGATAAATAATTTTTATTCTTTAAAATTAAATGCCGGGCTAAATCTTAAAATATAATTGAAACAAGTCGGCAAATGATGAAAGGCAAAGAAACCCGCCCGCACAAATTCGACGCGGGAGTAATATAAACGATACTAACCGACGTATATTTCTGAAATACAATTGGTGGATTTAAAGAGTAAAGCGTTATGGAGCTCTAGGAGAGGGAAAAATCGAATTTAATTTTACAACACCAATGGATTGCTAAAAGATCGACAAAGAGTAGATATTATGATTTACTACGAGTTGAAAAAATTGACATTTTCCGTTCTCTCAATATTTGTGTCTACTTATACATGTGAACAGTCATGTTCCAACATGAAATATATAAGGAACATTTGGAGAAGCCAAATAACTGATGAGAATTTAGAGCCGCTCGTGAAATTAAAAACCACAAGTTATACAGCAAACTTTCAGAAATTGTCCAAAGAAATGCAAGATCAATGTTCACTTTAGTTTTAAAAAATGCGAGTAAATTATGTATAATTTATAATATGTAAAAATGATATACAGTAGAACCTCGATATTACGGACTACGGATATAATATTCGGTCAAATGTAAAATGGTTAATGTTACATGTACATATTTCAAACCAATCGTCACTGGTTGTATTTGATTTTACTTCTGTAACTTCATGCCTTCATACAAAAAATGTGTTCTCAACAAAGGTGTTGTTTATTTATTTCTATTGTATTTGATAGCAGAAAATTTTACGGTGAATTAAAGCTCATACCTCGCTTTTCATTGTTTAAAATAACATATTTTCAATCCATTTATGGAAATTTCACAGGCTTTATATTGTAACGTTTATTTTCTTAATAAAAAGGAACATTCCGCTTAAACAGATATCCCCTCAGCCGCATCGGATAGTTATATTTAATTCCCCCACTACATTAATAATTTTAACTATAAGAAAAGGAATGTTGCAAATCTTTATATTAGTTTTATTCAGTAAATCTTCATCACTTCATAAATAAAAAATACATATTTGGCTCCCGAAAGAATTAAAAACCGTTTTGCTACTCACATTTGTTGGTTCTTTTGGTCCAAGAGGTTGCCGATCACTACCTTAGTAAATGATGCAATATTTGAATCATGCTTTACATAGCACTAATAAGATCCCCAAAAATTGCCGATTACTAGAGTAAATTATTTTGTATAAAACCTTATTTGTTCCGGATCTTATGGGAAGGAACATGTTTCAACTATTGCTTCAATATATATCCACTTTTCCAATAATAAAACAGCCCACCCAATTGACCGTTTACATAAAATGCAATACAATTGTACCATGATTGAAACAATGTTTACTGATAACTGTTTTCCAGATGAAGTTTAAGTTGTGGACAAATCGATGATTCCGTTTTGTGAACGTCTAATGTTCTGACAATATATCCCTAGCAATAGACATAAATACGTTTAGAAAAATTTCAAACTTTGTGATACTACGAGGTACACTTTTAGAATGTTATTGTATTCAGGTATAAACTTGCAGGACATTTCTAGGAAAAAGTAGTATTGGAACTTCGCGACAAATATCTACATGCGCCAGGAACGGTAGTAACTGACAGATATTGTACGAGTGTGCCATTAGCCAAAAAGTTATCGTGATACATACGTTCTGGGTACCTTGCGAAAATATCGGAAGAGATTGCCGGACGAAGTTACAAAGGCTAAATTCAAAAAGGGATAAGGAACGCGAAGCGGGATTTGTTGTTGGAAAATGGAGAATAAGAGAGAAGTATGTAATGTTTCTAAAAATATGGAATTGACATAAAAGATTTATGGTAAGAAAAATGAAAATAATGAAGAATTTAGGAGGTCTAATGCCATCTTTGACGATAATTGTGGAAACAAAGGGAAGGTGTGGATGTATCAAATCAAATGACCAGTTATTTTGCACCTCTCAGAAAGACGGTACCCTATAGTGGGAATGCAAGTGTAGTCAATGCTTGGATATTATGGAAAATTAAATTTGTCGTAGCAAACTATATGCAAATTATTGAATTGAGATAACAATTGATTATTGGACTGGTAGGAGTTTCGAGTCGTCTCCAAACAGTTACCGAAAAATATAAATAAACTGGTAGAGGAGACAGAAAAGACTTTACAAAATAGAAAATAAAAAGAAATAGGTCCTCAGAATGTTACAGTTAAATTCAAAAAGAACAATTAGCCATATCAACAGCAATGTTCCTGGACTTAAACCATTGGTAAGTCATAAACATCACCCGTGATCTCAATTTGTTTGTAAAAAAAGTGTATACTTTAGTTCCTTGTAAACTTAAAAAAATAAAATAATATAAATTCAGTTCCCTTATGTTTATAAATTTATTTCTATTGGGGTAACACGGCGAATGCCCATTTCTCTTATGGGGGCAGCCAACGTGTTATATTCTGCTTGAATAGATTGTTGAATCCCATTCGAGGAATCACTTGCAGACAGCTATCCCTTCTGTACTCTATCAAATTGCATAGTCAAATTCGTAACCTTTATGCACTTGAACGAAATTTCTTATCTTGGTATTACTTCAATGTCATTAGTACGGCTGCAGAAAGATAAGTGTGTTTCAAACATTGATTGCGAACAGTTTTGTGTACTGGAAACTAATCCATTTCTAATTTGAATGTCTCCTCTACATAATATTGGCATATGTCTTGAATATCATCGGATGAGTTTTAGATGTTCTGTTCAAACATTTAAAAATATCTACAGATAGCTTATTACTTGCGACTGTCTCTAAAGGTTTCACTGAATCCTTCGGGTGTTTTATTCGAAACATTTAAAAAACATTCTAAGTTTCTGGGTTGGCGGAAATCAATGTAATGTCATGTGGAAAGGTCGTGTGTTATCTCATACGGATCAGTGAAATTATTGAATTGAACTTTCGATCAGGCAAGTAAAACGGCAAAAAAGTGGAAACAGATCGCAGACACAATAGGTGTATCGACTGATGCTATCAATGGGATAATTCCGAGCGGAGCAGACCAGCCCATATCGATATGGACGCTTTGTCAGATTTGGAGATACAGATCAGTTAAGTCCGTATTACCACAAAGCTCCACCGTCCCCCGTCAAGGGTAAAAGCTCAAGATTCATATGTAGAATAGAAAAACATTTATTACCATACTCAACTTAATACAATACTAACATATAATATAAGCGAACATAACTCCAAACGAAAGTCAAGATAAAAACAAATTATTTCTTATAAATCTTTCTTATATTTTATTGCACGGATAATTCTGTAACAAATATGGTTATGTATGCTCACTTCAAATAGTTCCGAAAATTACAATTTGGATGTGGGCGCCGTAGCATATTGGTAAGATGCAGGACTACCAATCCAGGCCGAGACTTTATACGGAGCCCATGGTCACTTGGGAAGGGAATAGAAACGTATCATGCACTACTCGTAGAGGGGCACCAAACTGTCATTCAAGACAAACAAGATTTCCTGTGAAATGCCAATTCTTATCTTTGGGGGGGGGGGTGCCAAAACAGATCGTTCCCCGGACGCCGATATTACTTATATACAAATAATAGAAAACACGAAGCAAAGCAATAACAAAAATAAAAATAAAAATACAATACAAATACAACACAAATACAACACAAATACAACACAAATACAATTATTTCAACGTTCATAGTACAATAAACTATCTGACTTACTGTATTATTTTATAATGAAAAGCAATTAATTCCCTATATAACTAATCCACGAGATAAAGATAAAACGTGTAATCAAATAACGCCCTTTGAAACATCTTCATTTTCATACAATTTTATCACATCGCATCAGACAAATTTTCCAAGGGATTGAACATATCGAATTAAATATACGCTTGTAACATCGTTCCCCTTTCCCTTTTCGGTAAGTAAGCAAAACTTATCATCAACTCGATGCGCTTATTCAGCGCGAACTCAAAAAGTTCGACGGAGAGAGGACCTATCTGCGAATTATGTGATCATCACAACGTCGTTTCCTGATGCGTGAGTTAGAAAGATGAGTAGCGAGACATTTTATCATCAGAACGAGAACGAAGAGGGTAATACAAATCCCATGTACGCGATTGGTACTCCCTGGAGCGGAATTTATCTGCATATACGCAACAGCCAGTGCACATGCGGATGATGCGCTTTTAATAACCAGAGATTTACAAACTGTTGGTGTAATAATACACTTACGTTTACTTTAAATTCTATAAAATTGAATTTGTTTACTTTGTGTTGTGGGCAATTGAGAAGTAAATGAAATACTTTTCACTTTTCAAACAACCAATGTTCTAATCACAAGCACCATGATGGGTCTCAATAAGAGCGGACACTATAAATTAGCGCCATCTTTCTTGTTGTACTTTGACAGTCAAACCACTATGACAGATCAATGACAGTACACCATTAATAAAAATGGATCGCTATCCAACCAAAACTGCATTCTTATTGTTATATATTATTTCCAAAATGCTAAAAGATTGATTGCCATCATTTGCAGATTCTGGCTAGTTTTTGGAAGACAAAATGTTTCAGTTGCTTCAATTGTGACGAGAATTATTGAAAAATCAAGAGATCTGTGTCGATTACTGATGTCATGTGTTTAGAGAGAAGGAAATGCATAACCGCTTGAAGATGCTACCGGAAGTGCACATAGAGTCACTGACGAATGGAATGGTGGCATGATAGTCTAGGTTTTTGTGCTTCCAATGGATGGTATAAGTGTCGAAGATACGTGGTTTGTACTAGACGGTGGCACTTGCCATAAATCACGAGAAACCAGGTCATTTTTACACGAGACATTCCCGTTCGTGTAAGTTCCCGTTTGGGCAATCAAATTTGGCCACCTAGATCATGGGGTTTTTTCGTTGGTGGTTTTTGAAGTCGAATGGTTATGTTAATAAGCCCATAACCACCCGAGCCTTGAAGGAGGAGATAAGACGGTGTATCAGTGAGTTATCAGATTGTTGTTCTATACATAACTTCCACATATTATGTTTAAATAAAAATTTCAAAATTTTTATTTGTCATTATTGTTCCGCTCTTATTAAGACATTCTTTATAAACAGCATCATCAAATTGAAACATTGAACAATATCGGGAAAGTTTCTGTTTTTTTGTCCAACATAAATGCCTGTATAACCTGAATAACCTGAATATAGTAACTCAGGTTACACATACAGTTATGGTGAAAATTTCTGTCTTTTATAATGTAAAATACGCAATGAATAACAAACAAACCCGCGTCAAAACTATGAAAGAAATAGCTGCCTTCAAAGCACGTTACGAAGTTTTCGATGTCATAATTTTATAACTTGCACTTAAATTAACTTCTCTTCGATTATTCCTTATTTCCTCTAGCACCTTGACATCTCCTGTATATACAATTAATTAGAACACAGCATCTTTTTTACAGCAATAGAGCACCACAATATTTTCGCAGATTTCCAAAATTCAGCTGTATTAGGCGCCTTTATATCTATTACGATATCAGCCGAAAGATTTGGCTTTGGGCTAGGTTTTTGTTTCAAAATCTATCGTAGTGGCATTTCTTCGTTGCCATACGGAATTATGATATATCAAGCATATAACTGCATCATGAACCAAAAAAGTGACCTTGTTGTGATTTTGCAACTACGTTATTCCATGATATGTCTTCTAAGAGTCCATTGTCATTATTCCATCACTTGTGTATTCAATAATCAGTAAAGTATATTTAGGAAAATATTCTTTATTAACTAGTGGCCTTCAGACATATTTCTGACTTTGATTTGAATAAAAAATTCTTATTTTAATCTCCTCAGGCCACAAAATATTCGTGTACTTTGTTATGTACCTAATAATTTGATATTTTCCAATTATCCTGATATTTGCCATTTTGATTTTAATCAATGCACCTTATTTGGCAACTAGGTTTTGATTTCGCTAAATAATAACTCACCATAAGATTGGCTGTACTATAACTTTTCTTTTGATTTAATAGTGAACATTTTTAATTATGTTTTTATAACGGAGCAGAGGATTGTAATTTAGTATGGATTTATGACAAAAAATAATAAGGAGCGAATCTTGCCAGAAATCCTATATAAAATCTAAATGCAACTTGGATGACCTTGGAACTTAATTTGGTTGTAACTCGTTTAAATGTTTGCTGTAGACAGTGTTGCCAGCGTACTTAGAAATAACACTATTGTCTGATTTGTTTTTATATTTTCAATTCTTAAATGTATTTCATAATGCTTACTTGACTGTATTTGTCAAACACTTTTCATTTCTATGCATTCCATGAGGTTAAACACAAAATTACTTCATTTTTTAAATTAAGAATATATAGATCAATTGAAAGTTATTACTACGTCTTACTTTGTTATTACTACGAATAATACAATTGTTAAGATTTTGATGGAGTTAGTAGTGTTAACTGTTAAAGTACAAGAGAAGGAGTCAACAACTAGATAAACAGGAGCAACAACACGACATCTAGCTGTTCACTCTCTCCTTGTTGACTAACTCCCGTTTATCTAGTTGTTGAGTCTCTCCGGTTGTACTTTAACTCTTCTCTGTAACAGCTAACACCACTAAGGCCAAACGCTCATAGCCTATATGGACCCTAGTCTGTATGTCTGAGGATGGCCCGAAAGGGTTAAAATTATAGTCACAATCTTAATAATTGTACTATATGTGGTAGTAACGAACTAAAAGTACTTCCAATTGATTATATTATGGATTACCCTACCACAAAGTAAGGTTTGGCTCAATCAATCTAAAAATAAATAGTTTTGTTTTTTATTAATTATTAAATGAGGTAATTATTTCTAAAACTGCATATTGGCATTTAGGAAGTTCAAATTGGCTTAAAAAAGCAAGGTAAGGGTATATGCGCATTTCTAGCATAGGAGACTGCTTTCATTAGTACCCTATGTTTTCACATCGCATCATTACATTAGATTAATTAATGAAAACCAACGCTGTGCCACGTACACCACCTCGGCTAACATACCAATTTGAAAATCGTTTATATCAATGTAAGTACGTATCATTGTATTCCTATATTACTAAAGAAATTTTTTGAAATTAAATGCAATAACGAAATATTCTTAACTAAATACTTATGAAGGCTATCACCTATGCCAGAAATGAGCATCTATCCTTACCTTGCTTTTTTTTTACTCAAATTGAACTTCCTAATCGTAAATATGCAGTTTTAGAAATAATTAACTCACTTAATTACTATTTATTTTAGTTTAGAAAAGAAGAGTAAACAAAATAGAGTACACTTGTATGTCGTGAAATGATATACAGAAATTCATCATTTAGTGTGTAGAAAAATTATACCGTTATTTTATTGAACTCAGCTGTACCTATAATTAACAACTTGCTTACAGATTTTTAATAATTAATTTTAAGTAATATAAATCTGTTATCTTTAATTCGTAATATCAGTTTTGTTAACTTAAGATAATGTTTGTAATATTTTTGTTATATTTAATTTACAGTATTTTTGTGATAATTTATTAATCATTTTAAAAATTCCTGATGAATCTACTTTAAATTACTGTTATAATATTTTTTTTACTTATATCAATAATACGTTTTATAATAATTTATTTAATAATCATTTAAAATAATATTTTTAATTTCAATAACTTATAGAAAGTTATACAAAATGTTTAAAAGTTTTAAGCAATTAATTTGTGACAATTTTCAAGACTGAAGTGATTTCTTTAAAAATTTTAACAACAATTAAAATTAATTTTATAATTTTAAGTAATAATCTGCTATTAAGTAATTTTAAAATCATGTTGATACGAATGTAATGCATTTAAGAGTGACTATAAAAGTTTCGGAACGTCTGTTTGTGTGTTAACTGATATCGGAAGCAGTCAACTCGATGGGGATTAACAATCGCTATGGAAACAGGTCCATAACTCGCCCTCTGTTAGGCTCACTAGGAACTTCCCAACGTTTTTATACCAACCCCCCTTGACTGTTACGTTTCATAAGGTCAATCAGCAACTGATACAGTCGTCCGTATTTTGTAAGTTTCTGAAAACATAGTTAGAATTACTTACGAGATCTATTGTTAATAATACATCTTAGAAAACTATGCAGCGTTATACGAGTATATATTAGATAATAATGCAAACTTGCTTCAAAAGTGTGACACGTTGCACACACGAAATGTTTGGAACAGCAGTTATGGAAAGAAAAAATTGTAGAATTTGAAATTAAGTTACTAATTAAGAAATTAATTTGAAGAAATAGTAGATGCCCCGGAACGTCCAGATTCAGGTCACCAAATGCACAGAACTGAACGGGACATGCTACGGAGCGAGGAAGGATTAGAAGACGCCTTGAAGACTATGCAAGACAGTAAAGCGCCCGGACTGAACAAACTACCTGACGAAGTGATAAAGTTAGTGGCACCAAACACCAAGCGGTAAAAGGAGGATTTCGTTCCAAGTGCCTTCAGGTTAATATGTCTACTCAGTAAGCTATATAAAATAGTACTTCTACCAGAGACAATTGATAAGCTTAATAGCAGAGAAGGGATAGAAAGGACCCTAAAAAAGAAAATTAAATGGTTTCAAAAAGGAAAATCTTTAGGATAATGGCTGGCCAATAGAAAACTAACAATAGCTTCGGACCGAATGGAATCGGCCCTTTTCACGGGAAGGCCAGAACTACGGGCGCCAGGAATTTATGTTTTTTTAACCTCTATTTTGCCATCTTTGCCACTATTTTGTGGCCTTAACCGGCGAGCGTTGATCGCTCAGGAAGCTATGGAACTGCCCTGATGTTACGTACTTTTTGCAGATTACATTACTTTATGTGTTTCCCGTTACATTACATGTTTTCCGCAATATTGTGGATATCCTCTTTTTAATGGTTGTTTATTCTCAGAACGACCTTTTTTCTTTTGACTTCTGCCCAGGCCGGATTAGGTAAGCGTGTCCCCTTGGCCAATGTAATCTCGTGACTCCTGACTAGGGTGACAATTCGTCCCGATTTTGCGTGACATATCCCAAATTTCGAAAATAAATCCCGCTGGGTGCAAGAGTGAGAATATAACTTCATTTCCTTTTAGTCTTTTGAGTGATGACCTTTTTTTTGGCCATTCATTACCTTTTTATTTTTAAAAAGCAATTGAACTATGTCCCGCATTTCTTTTTTTCAAATATGGTCACTCTACCTGACTCTTCTTTGCTTTCCTTCATTTTAATTTCATTCTGAACTATTCGCGCGGGGCCCCTAAAACGCATGGGGCCGATAGGCGGCGGCCTACTTGGCCTATTTACTAATCCGACTGCTTCAGTCATTTCTATGACATCTATTGTTTGGAGTGCTTCTGCCGTTTGTGTGCTTCTAATGAACCACTGAGTATCTAGTACTTTTCTGCGAAATTTGTTGTCCCTTATCCTGCACCTTCCGTTTGCTTTTTCATGATCATTTACCCATATTTCGTTACTGTACATTACTTGAGGCCTCAGTATTGTGTTTATTATAGTTTTTCTCGTTCTTACAAGACCTTTGTGTCGTATTTGTGTCGTATTTGACTCCAAAGGAAAGTTCCTTTTTCTTAGCGGTTATATTGTTTCCCAAGCAGTTTACTGGACGTTCTGGGTACTTGCGTTTTCCAAACATCATTATTTCTGTTTTGTCACTTTTATTTTAAATTTCAAGTTTTCGCAGAAATTGGCTATTGTTTCTAGGTACTTTTCTAACTTGTTTTTTGCGATTTTCGGAAATCAATGATATGTTACTACTGCCGTGTCATCCCCAAATTCCAACACTACTGCCGTGCTTTATCTATATGTTGGAATTTCTGCATGTTGCAAACGAATATATTAAATAGCACTGGAGATAAAGGAGAGCCTTGGGGCAACCCCTCCTCTGCGTTTCTTGTGTACGATATTTCGTTGTCATATTTTAGCTGGATGGTACGGTTACTTAAATTTTTCTGTACTATTTGGCTAACTCTGGCGGAAACTTTGGAGCCCACTTCCGGAACATCAGTCCGTCGTGCCAAACCCGTTCATATGCTTTCCCGATGTCAAGTATTGCCGCATATTTATCGCAGATTTGTCGCTTGCTTAATGGCTGTTACTTTCTCTTTGAACACTAGCTGCTCCTTTAGAATTATATTGTTATCTTCTGCGAACATTTGAACTCTATTCTTGATTCTGCATTTCGCCACTTTTGATAATCTGTTTGAAATGAAAACAGCTGTTTCAAGTCTAGTGATGAGGAAATACTCTTGCGTGATAATGTAACATGAGGGATAAGATTTCAGTGAATTTCATAGAATAGTAGAGCAAGCAAAATACATAATGAATCTAATATAGAATGTAACCATAACTAAATTTAACTATAAAATAATATAACATTCAACAAACATATTATTTATTTCAGAAATCGCTAATTTATTATATAGATAAAAGAATTTTAATTTACAATTGTTTTAATAAGAATTAATTAAAAATTTTAATAAGGTTATGAAATTCTATTTAATATATGGTTATTTAGTCATTTTTACGCATGTATATTACATAAACGAAATATTAGGTGGGAAACTATTTACGAATGATAGAATATTTTTGTATATTATCTAAATATTATGCCAACTACATTCTAATCATCATAATAGAACAAAGGCTACTAATAAGCATGTAATAAATACATCCTATTAAATAAATATTTAAGAAAACTAAAAAGCGTATACTTTGGAGGTATCTCCATAATTATGAAAATATACCCTTCAGAAATGCTTCAAATAATTACTAAAATAGAAAGATCTCATAATAAATTATAAATTAAATAAATGTATTAAATTGATTGATTGAGTCAAGCGTTACTTTGTGGTAATCCATGATGAAATTTCAATTCTAAGTGTATTTTCCTTCATGATTTACCACGTATAATACAATTGTTAGATTGTGACTATATAGTTTCAATCCTTTCGGGTCATCTTCTGACATACATGCTATTAGTACAAAGGGAACTATGTGGATTGGTTTGAAGCGGTTGTACTCTATTGGAGTGTAGTTAGGTGGCATTATGGAGCTGCGAGGGGTTGCATTAAGTGATGTTAACGATTAAACGAGAGACATTCAACGACCAGATAGGCGGAAGCAACGAAACGACAACGACAATTATAATGACAACGACGACCAGATAACGACAAGTCAATTTTAGAACGATTTCTGCGTCTATTGCCATGACTTTTATTTACGTTTTTTGTTTTTTATGTTTGTGACAAAGTTTGGGCCTTTGGTTAAAATGCTGCTCTCCTATTCATTGACGGTGATCGATGACAAGTTAAGAAAGTTATTTGTGTTGAAAGTTTGATGTTCTTGCATGTGCAGTTTTGGTTTCGTGACATTTTGAGGTTCTGAAGTTGTTTTTGTTAGATTTTGTACGTGTAAGTGTAGGTGAGTCTCTAATTATGTCATCTAACAGGTCAAATTCAATCGGGTGAAGATTTGATGTTAATTTGGAGGGTAATACTTTGATGTAATGCTGGAGGATTGTTTTCTTTTTGTATAGTTCACTTCTGATCCTACTAAACTTTAAGTTAGAAGAATTTCGGGAAATGCTTTAACAGGTCTGTCTCAATGGAGGGAAAATCCCAATCTACATCTTAGCTCCTGAAAACGGCCAACAGTCGTTGATACAGGTAGTTGATACAGGTAGGAACCAAGTGTTCCACATCTTTTTCGAAAGGTTTACACCACATCTTCGCCCTTAAGATGAGAAATTGTCCTTGAAAGAAAACGAAAGGTTGAAGACATCATCGTGCAGCTACATTACGTAACATACATTTGATTACGTTCAGACGATAGCCTTTATAACAGGTACCGATTAAGTACTAGAAACCATCAACAAACGACGACTGTTTATTTCCTACTTAAAGATGAAGACTGAAGCTACTAAAAATTTGCGGAATTTGGTTTGATTGAAAATAAACAAGCATTTGGTAATGGGCTGCGATGAAACTATGAACATATTGAAGGCCCTTACCGTTACTTGCAAACGAGGGTCAGTCACATTTTCTTAAAAGTAGTATATAAAAGAAGTTAATAAAGAAAATACGTCATGAGAAGGAAACGAGGAAGCGTCAAGGAGAGAGGTCCCTGAAAGTTTGGCTTTTTTTGTACTAAAATTCATATGTACTAAAACATATGTACTAAAATTCATGAAAAAGCAGTAATTGGTGTTGTAATATTATTTAATAATTACTTGGTATGTACTGATGTGTAGGTAATCTTCAAAATATATATATTTTAAACTAAAATATGCATATTAATATTGTGTCTTTAATCAATAACATTTCCTGTCAAACCGTTCCAAATATTATGCAGTGTTTTTTCTTTGTAAAAAATAAAACAAATCTTGTTTCACACGGGCTCAACAAAAAATTAACGGGGCCCGTCAAGTCCTTGGGCGCCCCTGTATATAATATTAGACATTATGATGAAGAAAAATTCCAATTTCAAGCGCTTTGGATATGTATGGGAGTTATGAGAGGTGCTCCGACCAATGCTCTTCAGGTTGATTCTTTATGACTGGCCGAATTTGTGGTCTATTCCAAATTGCATTAAGGGGAGAAGATTATATTATATGAAACATAATGTGTGTTTGAAAGCATGGTTTAAGACTTCTCACTTGTCATGACGATTATCTATAAGTTCTATTGTGGTCTATTCCAAATTGCATTAAGTGGAGAAGATTATACTATATGCAACCTAATGTGTGCTTGAAGCAGAGGCGGCGTAAGGCGTGGGCGACGTGGGCCACAGCCCACGGCCTCGCGGTTTGAGGGGCCTCGCGATTT
>WYDF02096413.1:0-10751 GCA_009867245.2 Adranes taylori | reverse complement strand
CATTCCTGAAGTGTTTTTATGTTAAATATGAATTCTTTCTTACAGATTCTTTGAATCTTAAACATAAATTAAATCTTATCTGCACTTATCACTTCATTTTTCTTGTACTGTGACGTGTTTTTATTTATGGGAAACCAAATGATTGAGTATGAATGCAAATAACAGTGACATACCAAGGATCATATGAGCTATAACTCAGATTATCTAAATATTTCAGATTAGCTAGATAGATATTTCCCTACCTGTGAGATAACGCTAATGTTATATAAAAATAGTTGGGTACATGCGTCCAACTGAAGTACCTTGCAGTATGACTTTCTCATCCTCAAGGTACCTCCATCTTCGTGGCTCAACGCTGCATTTAAATGAATAATATATTACAAAATAATAACTTAAAAAATATTCAATATTTTCCCTGTTCAATGGGTTGAACAAACTCTAACAACATCGCTTCAACTGAGTGTAACGTTGTGGTTGGTATACACTATAATGTTTGCTTTGAGATATCCTGAAACGAATCCGATTCAAATTACAAGAAAGTTATTTCATACATTTTTTTTAATTACATATTTTTGAAGACAACAGAGCACCAGCCCATTTCCACCATAAAATATGTGATTTTTCCATCAGATTTACGAATTCCTTCCATTTACAAAAGGGATTAATTCAAAGAATTTTAGAATTCCGTAACTTAAGTTATTGAAAATGCTATTAATCCTGTATCTTAGCAGACTGAAACCGCATAGTGTATATTTAAGCCCCAGGTGGTCCTACAAAATAAATTATTTTTTAGATTACTTAATGATGCTAAATTTAATATTTTGAAATTAAGTGTCATACGTGTTGTTAGCTACCTATGCCAATTAGCACGCCAAATGAAAACGTAGAACAAATATTAGGTCCCGATCAATAAGTCTCAGGTTAATTGGTTAATCTGAGTAACAAGTTAATTGGACCTAAGACTGGGAAACTATTAGTATGATAGAAAAAGAATAGGCGTCAATTGTGACAAATTGTAGGTGACAGAACATCTATCTTTTAGCACAATTTACAACACATATTAAAAAAAACATCGAGAATAAAAACTAATATTCTATAAATACTTTAATATACTTGAATGACAATCGATTTCTATTTTAGATATGCTTTCTTCTTATATCTGAAATACCTAAATTAAGAATATATCTACATAAAATCTTATTGCTTCATTATAAAATCTGCGTTCGATTTCGCCTCGTTCCATAATATATATATATAATATTCCTTCTTGTCCAATGCAATGCATTAAACATCAAACATGATATGCCTTATTTTGAATGTTATTTTTATTTTTCGGAAAGATTTTTTCCTTGTTATGTAGAAGACTTGTCGGTATTCTCCAATCGTAGATATTCGTTCCGCTTGAACGGAACATTTTGCGTAAGCGGAAAATCAAAAATTAAAATCGATTTCCTATGTCAGATCAACGTTTTCTTTTGCCATTATATTCTTCTTACAATATATTTAAAATTTAAGCAATGTAATTTCTGAAGTATGTATGTATAGAAAAATTCGTTGTTGCTTAACATATTGGAATTACTATGATAACATGGAATTATTGTTATTGTTACATTTTGAAATTGAGTATTAAAAAAAACAATACTTAGTCAAAACCGTGTTTGCAGTTAAGAAGTTAGCCCAAAAGTTTTTACTTTTGGGCGCGATTTTTAACCACATGTTGTCAGCCAAAATTCTAAACTTTAAAATGTTAATATCTGTGTAATGGAAATGGAAAGTGTTCCTACTCTTTTAGAAAGAGATGAATTTCTGTCGGAAAAATATCTATTAAGTTGTATTTATGTAGAACTACAAATAAGGTCAAAGGCTTATACGCTTCCTTGATCACTTACTATTTTCCTAACTATTTTGGAAAAACTCTTCCAATTTTATTATCAGCATACTCTGAATGCTCGGAATTACTTAACTATACAAGCATAGGCAACAAGATGGCCTGCTACAATCGAGAGTTTTCGACACTATATAAAAAAAATAACTTATGAAATTCGAGCCGGCTTTGTCGTTTGTCGAATTCACCTCAGTTTCATACATGTTTGAAGAAATCAAAGTTAATAATTTTTATGTCATAATGAGTTTTACACGGATGGTTGGGTCAATCAGTTTTCACTGCCAGTAGCGTTTGGTGTGTTTAGTCCAGATACACCCTTAAAATCAATGATTTTCTTCCAACGCATGCAACTATTTCTTATGCTGTGACATATGCTATTCTTACAGCGATTAAAATGTTAATTGCTTATGAAAACATTTCTACAGTAATTTTACCGATTATTCGAGCGTCCTGGAAAGCCTACTGAGAACAATAGAATTAACTGCGAAACCTATGATATTATTTACCCTGGAAATCAGGGCACTGATTTTGGCTGCTCATAAAAATAGATACAAAATTCAACTTTGCTGAATCCCGAGCCGTATGAGAATTGAGGAAAACAAAAAGGTAGACAAATTAGCGAAAGAAGTTAGTTTAAAACAAATACGTGTAGATCCAAGTCAAAGGGTTTGACATTTTATTATAATTCTACTAGCGGACCCGGCAAATGTTGTTTGCCCCTACCTGGTCCTCATCTTTTCCTATGGTGCCGATAATCCCGCTGTCCTATAATCCCGCTGCCCGCGGCTTTGCCACGGCCAGCGGAATGGCCTACTTGCCTTGACTGCCGCGGCATGCGACCACGTGCTGTAGCGCGATCTAGTGGCGAGTTACAACAAAGTGGATAGCATAGAAATATTCTTTGTAGTCAAATACCTAAGTATATCAATTTTCATGGCAATCGATTGAACGGTGTAGAAGTTGATGTGCTGCAGTGCCATCTAGTGTTCAGTTACTATAAAGTAGAAAGCACAAAAATATTCTTCCTGCTCAAATACCCATGTATATAAATTTTCATGGCGATTTATTGAACGGTTTAGGAATTAGGGTTGCATGAAAATGGAGAGAAACAAGTTAGGGTTTAATCGAAGGAGGAATTAAATTGGGTGTAAATTGTCTTTTGTTTATTTAATTTAAATCCGAAGAAAGATAATTTTTTATTTGCATAATTTGGTTTTTGTAAAGTGTAATGTGCTTACGCCGATAAACGTCTTATTATTATTTTTTTTCCGCTTTGTAGCGTGCACCTCCAAAGAATCTCAAGTTCAGCACCTTTAAAAAGACGACGTCATAAACGAGATTCTTCTTTGGGCAGATGTCTAAACAATAGAGTCATAGTTGGGTCGTGTGACCGAAGTAAATTCAAAGTGCCCAGGATTACGGGCTTTTGCATCTGACTTGCTAATTCCTCAGCTTTGGCCTCGCAAGTCGGTATGATCTTAATATAGTTTATTAGGGAGGACTTGGTGCTTCCCACGACACCAATGATGAGGACTATCAATTTGATGGAATGGCGTGGATATTGGATCCTTAGATCGCATAGCACGTCCTGATATTTATCTACTTTTTCTCGTTCCTTAATTTAAATATTTTTATCAGCGGGGCTAGAAAATTCTATAACGTCTAAAATTCTATTATTATTATTATTATTATTACTATTATTTTATTATTATTATTAATATTATTATTTAATACAATTATTATTATTGTTATATAACACACCTCTGTTCTCTGATAAAGAATATTTGATTTAATATTCAGATTTTCTGCAGAAATGAGAATAAAATCCGCGTACTGTGTTGTTATTTCGACATTTATAGACAAGAATAATTAATTGTAGATAAACCACTTCTCGACAAAACTATACAAACCACTTATCTTATCTAATTGAAACTTTGAGATTAACTAACATCATTTTTCAGAGGCCAATAGATCCATTCATGGAACTATTAAAGAATTAACTAGGCAACTACTATAAATTGCCCTTGTTTCTAGATGCTTCTTGGTGCGGCTTCTACTTCAGAGTCTTCCTTCCTTATTCAACGCACAAACAGCACTCAGTACTGAATTATGGCAGTAGTCAGTCCTGCTTTTTGGTGCGGCTTCTACTCCAGAATTTTTATTATTCAAGGCAGAAACAACAGTCCTGCCTAATTCCATGCCTAATTCCATTTCAAGAACGCTCTTCTTACGACTGATATATATATATATATATATATATATATATATATATATATATCAATAACATAAAATAAGAAACAAGAAAAAACAAAAATAAAAATAATCAAAATTCATAGTAACAATAATTTTCCCAATAATTGCTCAATTCCTATCTTTTGGAAAAGTGAAGACTTTACCCCTTCACTATATTTTTATCCTGTCTTCCTTCATTTCCTCTACATACAACCCGTTCACTCATCTGTTCTCTTTGGCTCTTACCGTTTCCTCATTTTCTCGCACTCAATATTCCTGTATATCCTCACTCCCTCTATACCTCGACCCCATTTTTCTTTCCCTTTTATCTTCTTTTATTTAACTCTTCTATTATCAAATTAACCCTCTAGGTTTTCCCTAATTTCTTTTCCCGTTCACTTCACTCTATGCCTTCACATACTTTCATACAATGATATTACCTGACACATATCTTACACATGATCTCTTCCTCATTCAACAAATACTTATTTCTACCTTCCTCATTCCCACACCTGAACCTTGTAATCAATTTTTATTCTCCATACTTAAACCTGATGCAAAATATTTGGCCATCTCGTTCATTTCTCTGATTGATGTATACCTACTATGCCTTAACCTTTCATCCCACACCTGCCTTTCCCTATCTTCATCCTTTCTAAGGCCTCATTTACAACTTCCGCTCCTCCCATCATCTTCACAAGACATATAATCGTAGACCATGCAATTCTCTTATTCACATTTATTCTAGACTATCCATTCATTCACACTTTTACCCCTTCCTGAATTCATCATTGTTTCAATATATATTTCCTTAACCAACCTACTTCCCTCATCCTTCAAGGCCGTCCTCTTATCCTTTTGACTTTATTCACCCAGCATTTATATTTGCCTAATTCTTGAAGTACTCTCATTCCATTCTACTCGCTATGCGCACAATATTGTCGGCATTGGAAAGCGATCACACCTTTAACTTTCTCACCTTCATCCCACCCGCTTGTCCCATTATCAAAACCTTCTCTAAGATAAGTAAATATTGAACAGACAAGCACTTACTGGCTCTCCTTACCTTACTCCTCTGTGTGTCTTTTGTCCCCTCATACATTCCCCTTATCATTCTTATCATCCTTTTAGAAATCCTTACCTTCTCCATAGAAATCCCTACCTTCTCCCACAATTTCTCTATCATTATCCTATCAAATGCAATTTTCAGATCAATAAATAGCAGATACGTCTTCTTTTTTCGATAACTCTTGATTTATCACGTAATTTAGGGTAACAATATTGTCTGGCGTCATTTTACCCCTGACAAACCCGCTCAGTATATATGGTAGAATTCTCTTGTACCGCACTTCATCTTCCAATCTCTTATTCAAGACCCTCACATTTCCATATTTTATTCATCCATCTTACCAACGCATTCATTCCATTCTCATTCAGACATTCCGATACATCTACTGGCATCCTATTCGGTCCGGCGACTCCTCCCTTCTTCATCACACACATCCATACGCTCTAACCTCTTTTATTTTCTCTGCTGTTTTTCCGATAAATTTGAGTGTTTCTACTCTAAAAGTTAGAGCAGGAAGAGAGTATTGATTAAACATCTTCCTCTTTAAGTATACTGGAATATCTGATCTTTATTTATTCAATTCAACAAATGCCGCCCATATCAAGCTAATGCTACATTTTCCCTCGTAAGCATAGTTGTCTCGTATTGTATAGTTATTTTACCTAATATTTAATGTGGTATTATGAGCCATTATTATGAGCTTTGCCATTACCAATTTTGTTTCGATGAATTTATTTTCCATACTACAAAACCTTCTAACTGTCTAAGCATCTCATTGTCCTCATCGATGCAATCAATTATTAAAATATTGGCGGCAAATCTCAGGTTGTTCAGTTTCTCAAAATTTATGGTTATACCTAGGTTTGATATATCAAGCATTTCGTGCATATATTCCAATGCAATTTGGACAGCTTTCGTGTCGTTTCCTCGATTTGTAGCAGCTTCCGCATATTATAAGAAAAAGAAATTAAAAATGCAGTAGATATTTGAAAGTAAACTTTCATTAGACATATTCATCATCATTGACGATGGTTGTGATTTATCTTCAATAGTAAGATTAATGTAACTGTTTATCTGCAGCGTTCTCTATGTTCGGTCAGACGAGTTGCTCCCTCTAAATCGGTATTTACAGAACATGCTGTCATCCATCAGATTAATCCAGCGAATCGTTGAACTACCGCGTCGTCCTTTGCTTGTATTACCAACTTTTCCATATTGCGACTTCTCGTCACGTGGCCGAAAAACGTGAGTATTCTTTTATAGACGGTGCTGTACATGGATCTCGTAAAAAACTCCTTTTCCAATAGCGCACTTTTGGGAGAGACTGTTCTTTATGTTTACGATGGATTCGGTGTTGATAAGGCTTTTAGTATGTACATAAGATGTTTTGGTACTCCCATCTCTAATAAAATTTCGCACTATTGTATATTGTCGAAAGCCTTCTCATAATCAACAAAACAGAGATATAAAGGAATGTAGTGTTCAGCTGTTTTTTCAATTAGTTGTCTTATTGTTGAATAATCAACTGAGATTAATCCGCTTCTGCGAGAGTCGTGGGGGCTAGGATCCTTAATTCTGATATTAGCGAATATAAGATGGGATTTTGAATTTAAAGATGATTATTTGTAATAAACTATATCTATTAAGTAAACAAAAAGTTGGTTAAATTTCATAAGTTCAAAGTTACACGAATTAAATATAAAGGACTTAAGTATTGAAAAGGATTTATCTGTGAAGAACTTAAGTCAGAAAGATTATTTAATGCTCGAGAAACTTATGTGATCTTACATGTTTTTATCTCAATGTTTAAAAATTCTGTCATTAATTTCTCATAAATTGTTATTAACTTATCGCAAGTAACTCTATTCTATTTCTCCGATAAAATACTTAAAAGAATTTAAAAGAAATATTTCTACATCAGCATAAAATTGTACTTTAAATAATAGATCTTTATCTATTACATACTCGCTATTTAACCTAGTAAAATTAATAAAAACAAGTTATTAAAACGTACGCAAATAATGTATATAGAACAACTCATATTATTACACATTTTTATATCAACGTATTTAATTAAAAATGGTTACTTCAAATGATTTCTTTAATAAAAATTCTTCAATATTTAAATATTGAAGATATTTAAATATCTTCAATAAAAATTCTCTTTAATAAAAATTCTCAATATTTAAAAAAAATATTAACTTCAATTAATTTTCCTTCAAATTTCAACATGTCTGAAAAAAAATTATTAAGGTATTGAAAAACGATTAAGAACGAAAACCGTCCGTAATACATAACAAGCAAAGTTCATTAAAAGTTTATTAATCAGTTTTCAAGTTCTATACAATACATAATGAAATCGTGTGCTGTGCGATTGTGAAAAGAACTCCATCTTTCGTTTTCATGCCATCGACAAAAACTTGCTAGAAGTTTTTTTTGTATGATTTTGTATATGTATGTGTGTACGAAACAACAGCCAGGTGTAAGGTTGAGATGATACCTATTTTACAAGAATAGAATTCAACTAATCGATGATTTCTTGTTGAGGATAAGTACATTTTTCCTAGTTTTCACATGTCCAATGTCTATTATGCTTCTCTCGTTCTCGTATGCAGTTCTCGTATTGCAGTCCTCGTATGCCAAATAGACAATTAATAATATTTAAAGATATGTAAACAGTATTTAATTTTTCGCAGTAAGAAGAATTTTTAAATAAGTAGGTGTTATTTCGAAAATTGTAATGAAAAGGTATTTTAATAATTATTTGTAAAAATTATGGCAAGGTAGACACGTGTTGCTAGCATAGGTTTATATATGTCATCCACACCTTTTCTTATTCCAAATATAGGCGTAAGGTGTCAATGCACCGGACTATGAATCCGACACTTAACCATTACGCTATGAATTCCCGTACAAACAATTATGAAAATTTTTCAATTTGTAAAAGGTGTAAATTCGTCCAAATGCATAACACATAGCTGATGTAACACTTATCAGCCATGTGTTAATATAACATCTTAATGTATACAAACCTACATAAAATCAATGTTTAAATGAGAAATTTTCATAATTATTTGTACGGGCATTCATAGGGTAATGGTTAAGTGTCGGATTCATAGTCCGATGCATAGAGACTTTACGCCTATATTTGGAATAAGGAAAGGTACTGATAATAGCTATAATACTATGCCAGAAGCACGTGCCCACCTTGCCCCAATTTTTACAAATAATTCGTAACATACCCTTTTCATTACAATTTTCGAAATAACACCTACTGATTACGCAGTTTTTTTTATTTCTATTCGTTCTACTGTAGATATTTTGAGAGCTATTCATCAGTCATGTTGTTAAAGTAGATGAATTGTTTAGTTCTTCTAGCATTACTGTCTTACAATCAATTATGTCGTATAATATAAGATCATTTAAATTAATTAATTAATTACTAGGTGTCATTTAAACCTCACTTTATCATTAGTAGCTAAATTAAACGTTTCAATTTCATTGTGACTATCTAGAGAAATAAAGGTTATTCTTATATCAATTATTGATTGTCACCGCCAATTATTGGAACACCTGCACTTTGTTGATAATGGATGGAAACTAGAAAAGGGTACGTGCGCGGGTCCAAGGCGGCTCAGCCATGCAGCGCTAGACACGAGATGCTTTTTAAAGACAGAAGCCAACGTGGGAAAAGTAGGGTATAGTTATAGATAGTTTAATGGCAAAAACTTATAACAGGTACCTGAGAGCTGTTGCACGGTAGCAAGTTGACAAAAGCGAGAAGTAGGAGAGGGATCCTTAGCAATTTTTATTTCACTGCAGAATGCAGTTGATGTTAAATTTGTTACTCAAAAAATAAATTTAAAAGCAGTACAGTGTTCGAACTGTCTGCAGCTCAAATGTAAGCTAAAATTTTAATTATATTTTGCTGACTAGTTTTTGAATCGCAAACAATTAAATTCTGAATTTATTTTTGTCACATGTTCAAACATATTAACAAGTGATTCCCTTATTGCTTCTGGGTAATTATTTTATTGATTTGAGAATTGGTGTGAAACTTTATGGCATTCTTTTTATTAATATATTGAATAAAATAAATATGGAGTTTTATTATTTTATGTGTTAGACTAACCCGTTTTAAATGAGTACAATAAATTAAAATAAAAATTAAATTAATTATTAAATTATACATTTTCGTTTCCTTTAGATAGATCGTGATTCTCTTAATCACCAACTTTACACTCAAAATAAACTTCACATATCTTCCAAATCATAGTAAAAATAATAAACATGTAAAACAAATGAGAATTGCGCAAAGAGAGTTATTTATAGTAGAACTTTACATCATACATCATATCGGTCAGACTCTAATTGATATGGTCAAGATTTGGATGAGATTAATGATTGCACCAGGCAGAGATACTCCTTTAGTTCCTTTCTGTTTAACCTTATGATGAAGCAGATGCCGAAAACAGGTTACAACCTGGGCGAAGCCAACATTAATATCATATGTTACGCAAATAATGTCATGCTAATCGTAAATAATGAAGATAACTTGTAGCGACTACTATATGAATTCGGTAAAACTGCCTTGAAATACAATATGGAAATTTCTAAGGTAAAGATGAAGTGTACTATTTCCAAGAAACCAGCTCAATGCAAATTAGAAATAAATAACAGCATAGTCGAACAAGTAATGCCTATCAAATACTTAGATATGGAAATAACTAATCACCGAAACTTAAGAAGACATCAGAAGTCCAAATGCAGTCACTGAAGACTTCGCGAATTATTGGATCACTAAGAAATGTCATATGGACATATCACATCGTACATGAACACCGAGGGAAACACCAAAATATATAAGACCATAGTTCGCCCCATACTGGCATATGCCATTGAAAGCAGAGCCGAAACTAAGGTGACAAACAAGACACACGCTCCACTGAGATGTAAATATTAAGATCAATAGCTGGTGACACACTGCGAGACAGGCGAACCAGCGAGTCGATAAGACAAAAATGCAGAGTACAAAACTAGTCAAGGGGAGTCAGGTTATAAAGAGAGAAAGGAATAGCCATGTTAATAGGATGGAAGAGGGAAGGCTAGCTCATATTTCTAAAAGCAGTAAACCCATGGGAAGAAGATCTAAGAAACAGGACCAAGAAATTGGCAGAAAGCTGGATCCTCGTCCATCACAAATACAAATTAGATCCGACAAACCGGAAAAATCATAATCCCTCGGAAAAGAAAAAGAAGGAGAATTTATGCACACTTGTCTTTTCGCTGTGGTGATATTAACTTGAATTTAAGTATTACATTTTTTTATATTACATTTCTTTGAATTTAGATTATCTAACTGCACATAATAAGGTGTTTTCTAATCTTCCCAAATAAGAACTTGCTTACGTTAGAAATAGATAGTATTTGAAAGCCAAATTCTCGTGAGGAACTACAGTTTTGTAATATGTTGTACATTACTAATCGGTAGTTATTGTCTTTGTTTTTGAAAAAGTCAATTATTTGTCAACATTTTCCTGTCAATTTTTCCTATGACTTCGTATG
>WYDF02096402.1:0-10751 GCA_009867245.2 Adranes taylori | reverse complement strand
TATATACGATATGGTCTAATTGCCGCAGCAGAAATACCTGCGTATAAATACACGTGAGTATTCGAATGCAACTTTGTTTCAAAACTTTCGCGTTTAACATATCTTTCCCTTACTCATTTCGATGAACAGTTGTACTTTTCAATCTTTTATGGTTTAAACGAATCTGTTTGTGCTTTCAACGAATCTGTCATTTCAACGAATATTAATTCCACTCATTTTAGCAGAAGGCGTTTTCAATGCAATGCTTCTAATATTTTGACCAGATAAAGCTACCCACCACCGTTTGAAAACTAGCACCACTTTAATTTTCTTAGATATCCGTCAGAAAATCAATACAACTTTGATCCTTAGAAAGTTGAACGGATCAGGAAGGAATTTTTTTATTGGTACAACCTTCCTCAAATTTTGTAGCTGAAGTTCCTTTCAAGCCACGCATTTTTAGCAGCCGGTGACTCAAAATGCCACCGGCTTCAACAACATGCCAATAGCAGCTTCAAGAGCAGTAATTTCACATAAAAGAAACCACTCAATATAGCGTTCCTGAGACGGATTTTTAGTCTTATACTAGTTGTTAGCGAGTGAGAACATTTGGACGTTTCAGCTAGCTTAAGCCACTACCAAATGACCAAACTTATTCGTGTAGAGCGAGCAATAAAATTGCACTCTGGAATCTGAATTTGTTATAAATAAACGCCACAAGTAAATCACTTGTATTTAAAAATTTAAAATTACTTTTTCGTCACTTTAGTCATCGTGTATTAAATCCATTCATCCAAAGGTTTGTTTAAAATAATTTTCATATTTACTCATCAGTTTATGTTTCAAAGGTTCTTTTTCACGTAGGTTTTGCCGATGAATCCGAATACGGTCTTCTAATGGAATCGATTGAAGAGCAAATTAAGAAAACAACAGCATTCAGCCATATTACCGCTGTAACGCCAAAAAGTATTTTTTACGAAGTGCCTTGGATGCATGAAGCGGTCGTTGATTTCCTATACGAGAATGTTCAAACAAAGATTTGGGATGCTGGTGATGTGGTATGTCAGAAAGGAGAAATATGTGAAGGAGTATTTATCATCGTTGCTGGTAATATTCTTCTAAAAATAATTGAAATTAAACTTTCTTAAACCATTAGCAATCTTATTTCCGACGACAAAATCTTATTTCCGACGACAATGAAACACCGAGGCTTACCAATCTGTGATGCTTTTTTGTGTTTCAATGAATCTAATTTTAAATTAGAACGTTTTATTTTGAACTATTAGAATCTCGTACTACTAAACTCTGTGCCTATCTAATTTTAAATAATCCATGAAAGCTCCCGCAATGTCCCTTTATAGACTAGCTAAAAATGCCGACTGAAACTCGCCCCCCAGATTCGAACCGCAAAATAGTTCGATCGTGAATTTCTGTTGAACACCTGCTTTCGGATTTTAAGGATTACTACATTCTTCTCAAATATAATAGAATTTTAATGCAACTTAAATTTATTAGAATATCAATTACAGACTAAGATAACCTCCTTGCATCAGATTATATTTAATTCAATCCTTTATTTTCTTCGCTTTGTGGCAATCCAAAGAAACTTTACAAAAATACAGAATAAATATAGTAGAGACTACGACAAAATAAATCAAGAAGTCAAATCGACGCTAGAGAATACAAATAAAACGGAACTGAATTTTGATAAATAAACATCAACTCTATTAAATGATGCATTATTAAATAAGCTTTGATTATCATTATTTATACAAAGTAGAATCTAAGAACTTGAGCTGTTTGAATTTCTCAATCATTTGTTTTATAATAAATACAATTACTACTCACATCTTGCCGTCTGCCATGAATTTCACAAAAAATGAACGCAAATAATAAAGTAAAATATGCGTAATTAGAAATAAACTTTTAAGACTGAACTTGTCAAAATCTAGTGACATGCCGAATATCTTATCTATTGAATTTGGCCTTATCTATGGAATTTGGCCAATATTTAGTACTAAATTTCCGAAAAAGTTTGTTGCATCTCTGCATCTTATTTATGCTTATATGGAAGTCTATTTCTTAAATTATTTTTCCATTATCTCTCTCTTTTTAACACATTGGAGCACAAACTTGTTTGCGTGAAAAGGACTACTTTCTTTTCTTTGGCGTTACAATATTTGAAATAACTTAATTCAACAACAAACAAATACAAACAACAACTTAAAGATTGGTAGGAAATCAATGCTACCGAAAACATCGGTCTATCTTTGAAGAAGAACTGAAAACAAAATATCGGATGCGATATTTGGATTCAAATCTAATGTATCACCTGAATACGATGGAATCAAACCAAAAGTGATTAAGAAGCAGAAAGATACTCTGCTTCCTTATTTGGTCTATACTATAAACCTACACGTATACATAAATTAACGAAAATAAGCTAGATGCGAATAACTGCGGGCCAATTAAATTAAAACAATTTAACCAACAAATGGCCGAGGATACAAACCTTACAAAGAATACACAGCGAAATTTGTGTGCTTCTCAACCAAGGCAATACATTTGAAAGTTGTGAGCGATTTAACATCAGACGTGGTTTTCGCTGAATTCAAGCAATTTATTGCCAGAAGAGGAAATGTACAGCATATGTACAGTGACAACGGGGCGAACTCAGTAGGTGGGACCAATGAGTAATAAAAACAATTTAGAACAATGAGGGAAGATTCCGGTGTGTCTGCATCGTTGGCAAGTATGGGTACGTCGTACAACTTTACTCCGCCGGCTGCGCCATGCTTTGGTGGATTATGGGAGATGGGAGTTAAATTCATGAAACATCGTTTCAGACAAATTATTGGAGCAAAATAACACTGTTGACACTTGAAGAGATGACGACTACAGTATTGACAATTCTAGGCCATTCTGCCCATAGTCAAATTACATAAACGACACTGCAGTGATAACCCCGGCGCATTTATTTATTGGAAGAGCACCAGCAGCAAGGAGAAGATCTGATATCAATGTGGAGGAATGAAGACGCCACTGGTCAGTCCGTTACCTATGGATAACACTAGGCGTAATCGCCAGAGGTTGATCAATCCGCTACTTAGTGTTTTCTTTAAAATCTTTGAAAAAACAATTCTATCAATAGTAACCGCATATCTAGAAAATACAATTTCAATTGGCCCCATCAAAGAAGCACACAATCAACAAGCACCAATGTACATGAGTAAATAAATAACAATTTCAATAAATCATCCGATTTCTCTTCTTGGATTAGAGAAAACCATCCATTCGACACAGGAAACCATAATATACTTCATAGGAAATTTAAAGAATTGGGCTTTGATCACAATTTTGATGAAACAAAGAAAAGTTTCATAGAAAACAGGGAACAATATGTAAGAATTGGAGACAAAGTTAGTAGTAAAAGAATAATAAGTCAAGGAGTCCCGTAGGGATCCCTACTGAGCCTTAGCCTTTACTTTATATACATCAATGATATCGCAAACTTACAACTTTCAGATGCTGACGATATAGTACTGTTCTATGTTGGATTCTATGAACCAACAGTAGAGGAACTAAAGAGACATCACTAAAATAACATATTATTCAATGCACAACATAGTCTAGCTTTAAACGTGGGCACTGTGCCTGTATGATCATCGCTAATATAAAGCCAACAATAAAACCCAGCAATGAGGTCCGAATTAATGGAACATTCTGGCTTCTAATTGTCAAAAACATCAGATTCAATGAGCACATGAATTATACTAAGCAAAAAAATCAGACTTATAGTTAGGACATAAATTTAAAGATATAGAAAATTCCCTGAACAACAAAACAATGTTCCTGATTTATAACACACCAGTATTGCCAACTGGTGTGGCTTTTTGGTGCCAACGAAGCACAACACTTAAAACACCAACAACACCAACATATACAAAAGATTGCAAACGCTCAACCTAATGGAGCTGGTAGAAAACTAGATCTTCGTATATCGTAGATCTACGAAGAATGAGCAGAAAATGAGAAGCGACTCCCAAGCGTTTACTAATATTTTAATACCTTCTATCAAACAAGTAATCTGATTAGTGAATGCTTCGGACCTTACTGAGTAAAAGGCCTGAGATTCGACCCCGAAGAATTCACCAATATTTTAATACATTCTATGAAATTAGTAATCGGAATGGCAGATGCGCTGCGCCTTAGTGAGCAAAATTTCGGACAGAACTAACTGTTCATTTCCTTCTACATTTTTTTCGTAAAAGTGAAAAATCTAACAAAACACCATAGAAATATTTAGAATGCGATTCTACTTTCAAGTATACATCGTATTTTAATAGCCACAAGCTTATTCATACTGGCAAAAAACCATACAAATGTTTAGATTGCGATTCTAGTATTAAATTGTAATAGCATGTGAATATCCATAAGTTTATTCATACTGTTAAAAAACCTTACAAATGCTTAGAATGCGATTCTAATTTTTGACAGAAATCGAATTTAAATACCCACAAGCTTATTCATACTGGCAAAAAACCATACAAATAGGATTTAGTGGGCGTATTTCAAGCACACGTGGCGCGGAATTGGTTAAAGTTTTCAACTAACAATAATTGCTCATGGGATAAACCTCTGATAAACGATATTGTTTTATAGTAATATAAAACGATCGTTGAATCCTTCCGTTACCTTGCGTTCATCCTTCCGTTACCTTTTTTGTTAGATTTAGATAATATATGAAATGGCGGACTCTTCAGGCAATACTAAGTAACATATGGGTCCGCAAAAAATGGTTATGCTAGCGACGCATTTACCATCTCGTTGCCGCTTTCCATATAATGATTTAAACTATTATTCTTACTGAACAACGTATGGGTCGGCAAAAAAATTGCAATATTTTGATACGGATGGTGTCTGCATTCCATTTTCGATTTGAATATGATATTTGCACACCGAGGGTCTGCTCAGGGTTTACTTACTGGGCTCCACTGATGTACAAAATAAGGCAGAACCTAAACCAAATGAAGATCAACCTAATATCCTGATTTATAACACAGCAGTATTGATACAATTTGGGGCCAAGAAAGCGCAACAGGTATCAAACTAATACAAAGATACTAAAATAGAATAACGAAGAGCCTATTCAAAATTCCATTATAAACACCAATAGGTCAGATCTACAAAAGATTGCAAAGGTTCAAC
Organism: Adranes taylori; assembly: GCA_009867245.2. Lineage (NCBI taxonomy): Eukaryota > Metazoa > Arthropoda > Insecta > Coleoptera > Staphylinidae > Adranes > Adranes taylori. The sequence goes on along the minus strand of WYDF02096402.1, from coordinate 5,564 downwards.
GTAATGGATTAGATAGAAAACCAGATCATCCTATATTGTAGATATAGGGTGATCTCGTTTTTGCTCTATGAAGAATGAGCAAAAAAGTATCCGAGAATCGATCCCAAGCATTTACCAATATTTGAAGATATTCTAACAAATTAGTAATCTGAATGGCGAATGGAAAAGTCCGGACAGAACTGTCCATTTTCTTCTATATTTCCTTCGAAAAAGTGAAAAATCACATTCATACTGGCAAAACACAATACAAATGTTTAGAATGCGATTCTACTTTCAAATATAAATCACATTCAAATAGCTACAAGCTTATTCTTACTGACAAAAAATCCATAAAAATGTTTAGAATGCGATTCTAGTTTTAGATGGAAATCGTGTTTCAATATACATAAGCTTATTCATACTGTTAAAAAACCATACAAAAGCATAGAATGCGATTCTAGTTTTAGACAGAAATGGAATTTAAATGCCCACAAAGTTATTCATACTGGCAAAAAACCATACAAATGTTTTTTAGCGAACTGTATTTCAAGACCGGTACATTTCTCTTCCAGCCGTTTACCATTCCGTTTTCTTTTTTGTTAGATTTAGATAATGTATGAAATGGCGGATGTTCAGGCAATACTGAGTAAGGTTGTATGCGTCGGCAAAAAATGGGAATGCTATGCTACCATCTCATTACAATTTTCCCATATAATGTTTTTGAATATTGGCAAATGCCTCGGACCTTACTGAACAACATATGCGTCGGCTAAAAAATGGCGATACTATGATACCGATGATGTCTGCGTTCTATTACCGACTTGAGTATGATATTTGCAGATTTCCTTCGTAAAAGAGAAAAATTTTATTCATACTGGCAAAACATCTTACAAATGTTTAGATTGCGATTCTAGTTTTAGACGGTAATCACATTTCAATATCCACAAGCTTATTTATATTGACAGAAAACTTTACAAATGCGATTCTAGTTTTAGACAGAAATCGAATTTAAATACCCAGAAGGTTATTAATAGAGGCCAGAAACCAAAAAACTATACAAATGTTTTTTCAGTTCGCTGTATTTGAAGCCCACGTGGCTTGGTTAATGTTTTCAATTAGCAATAATCGCACCTCGGATAAACCTAATTGGTTACGGGCTCAAAATAATTGGTTACGATATTATTTTGAGCCCGGTAGATTACTCGCCAGGCCCGGTGAATTCACTATTTCGTTATCTTTTTTTGTTAGATAGATTATAAATGGTGGATGCTTTAGGCATTACTGAGCAATATGAGTGAGTAAAAAACGGGTATGCTAGTTGCGCATTCACAATCTCGTTACCTTTTCCCACATAATGTATTAAAATCTTGGCAAATGCTTCGAACCTGACTCAATAACGTATGGGTCGGCAAAGACATGGCCATACTATGATACGGATGATGTCTGCATTCTATTTGCGGTTTGAATACATACCATTTGCCTGCATTCCATTTGCGATATTTGCATATTTCCTTCGTAAAAGTGACAAATCATATTCATACTGGCAAAACACCATACAAATGTTTAGAATGCGATTCTACTTTCGAACATAACTCGTACTCATATAGCGACTAGCTTATTTATACTGGCAAAAAACATTTAGAATGTTTTTTGTGACAAATATTTAGAATGCGATCGTAAGATTATTCATACTAGCAAAAAAGCAAACAAATGATAAGAAACCATACAAATGGTTTTTTAGCGGGCTGTATTTCAAGCCGAACTGGGGTAGTTAAAGTTTTCAACAAATAATGGCTCCTCGGATTAACCTCATTGGTTAAGATATTGTTTTATAGTAGTATAAAACAGACAGCTGACCTCGGTACATTGCTCCTCCAGACCAGGCGCGTTCACTAATCCGTTACCTGTTTTGTTAGATTTAGATACTGAGTGAAATGGGGGTGCCCAGGCATTACTGAGTAACGTTTTATGCCTCAGCAAATGCTATGCTACCATCTCATTACCCTTTTTCATATAATGTATTATAATGGTGACAAATACCTCGGACCTTACTGAACTACGTATGGGTCTGTAAAAGGATGGTCATAATATGATACCGATGATGTCTGTGTTCCATTTCCGATTTGAATATGATATTTGCACATTTCCTTCGTAAAAGTGAAAAATCATATTAAAACACCATACAAATGTTTGGAATACGATTCTACTTTCAAATATAAATCGCATTTATATACTCAGATGCTTATTCATAAAAAACCAAACAAATGTTTAGAATGCGATTCTAGTGTCAGACGGTAATCGCATTTCAATATCCATAAGCTTATTCATACTGACAAAAATCATTACAAATGTTTAGAATGCGATTCTAGTTTTATACAGAAATCGAATTTAAGTACCCACAAGGTAATTCATACTGACAAAAGAACCATAAAAATAGGTTTCAGAGGACTCTATTTCAAGCTCACGTGGCGGGGTATTGGTTAAAGTTTTCAAGTAGCAATAATCGCTCCGCGGATAAACCTCATTGGTTACCGCATTGTTGTAAACAGTTAAACCCGGTGTATTGCTCCTCCAGGCACGGTGCATTCACCATTTTGTTATCTTTTTGTTAGATAATGTATGAAATGGTTGATGCTTCAGGCAATATTGAGCAATGTATGGATGGGCAAGAAATGGGTATGCTAGCGGCCGCATTCACCATCTCTTAACCTTTTTCCATATAATGTATTAAACTATTGGCAAATGCCTCGGTCCTGACTGAACAACGTGTGGATCGGTAAAAAATGGCCATACTATGATACCGACGATGTACAAAATAAGGAACAATCTAATCCAAACGGAGATCAACCTAATATAAATTCTACGTGTCCACAACCATAACAGAAGAGAGGCCACACACTATCACAATACACCAAACGCAGGACATCCTGGTAGAAGAAGAATTTGATACCCTATCAGAAGACATCAAAGATACCAGGTCTATTGGACTTTGCAAGGAAAAGTGCTTTAAATATATTCTAACTAAAAGAGATCACTCATACTTGTTTATTTTATTTTATGTCTTACATTATTACTTCCACTTTTATCATTTTCTGCTTATATACTGTACTCACTTTTCACAATTGTATTAGAGCACGCCATGTATACGCATATACGTAATGTAATGTATATGCAAGTAACTTGGTAAACCCAATGAGGTTTATGAGTTGCTACTCTTATTCTATATACAAAAAAGTTCAAGGAAACATAGTATTTAATTTGTTTTAAACGTTTAATGGATTATCTCTTAATGCTTTTTTTAAAGGTTTCTTTAAGATGATATATGAACCAACAGATGAAGGAATTCATAATTGTAAGATAAGCGGGCATTTACCTATTAGAGATGTAATATTGAATGCACGCTTTTGGGAAAAGCAGGTGGAATATTTGATGGTGGGAAATAGTTTAGGTGAATTATGTATGCTTACTGGAAGACCGTACTCCTGTACAATAATATCTGATACGCCAAGTCAAGCTTTCATCATTCCACAACGCATATTTAACACGGCTATAGAATTGACAAAGGACCCTGTTAATGGGTAAGAGTACTATTACAGAATCTGAAATACCGTCCCCCAAAATTATTCCTTAAACACATAAAAGTCAAAAATAAAAGTTTGCATATTACATAAGCCTGAGGATTGGGTTACCTCATTGAGACAAAAACTACTCTTAGGGAAAGTTGTTTTTTATCTATCATGGAAATTATCATTCTTATATCTTATGGAATAATATTCTGGGGCAGTAGTTCGATTCTAAAATTTTCCGTGTATTTATAAAAAAATCGACTTTATTTAGTATGAAGTTGCACACCATTTATAATATTGTTAAATATAATTCTAATCGTATTACATCAGGCTGATCTGCCGAATATGGAAACACATCTCAATACAATTAGCAACATCGTTATTAGTTAGCACGCAAATATATCAATCTGAAACGCGAGAAAAAGTTATATTCAAACTGGAGCGCGCATTTGTACCAAACTTAAAATACTACAAGACTTTTCAATTGACTGATATGATCAAGGATGTTGTATTGATTGAAGGAATTGTGAAGGATGAGGCTAATGGAGATTTGTATATTGCACCAACTTATATTCCCAGGTATTGTTTATTGTTGTTAATTTACAGGTTTCGACGAAACGAAAGAAAACTTTAAATGTTCCTAATTGTTTTATTAAAACGTAGTTAATTTTTCCATTCGCCAAAAAGATGCATTTGAAGAAAGTGGCTATATGTGATTACATTTGTCCATATGGGATTACAAATCACATATCTTCCATTTACATTTATCTCTCCTAATCGTTGAGTAAAAGTAACCAAGAAAATTTAATGCCTGTTCTAAGAAGCGAATGTATTTACACTGTCTTCAATGATGATTAAGGCATTGCATAGGCGAATAGTGGGATTCACTTCAGATAGATTCACTTCCACTAAAATCTTTTCTATGCAGTTCTATAGCCCCCACCTTTAGTATCTCGTTAGAACTATTCCAAATTGTTCGTTCATCAAGCACTCCCATGTAAATACTATTGTTTCTTCGATTGTACAAAGCTTAAAGGCGAATATTTTGAAAGCAATAAAATGATTTACACCAATTTTTTTTCCTTCATTGGTATTATAAAGTATTTAAAAGTTAACTCAGGTATAGGGTGAGTTGCGGAAAAAATATTAGAGTGATGGAATATCGACTTATTGATGGAGTGCAGTTAATTTTTTTAACTGTTATGTAATATATTGCAGTTTTTTTATTTGTAGATCTGTTAGATGTTTAATTATAAAACAAGAAACGTACTCAGAACTTATTGGAGCAGAATTGGGTGTGAGTATAACGAGTATGGAGAGCGAGGAAACAACTGTAGAAGCCAAACTGTTTATCATTCCTATCAAAGACGTCGATGAATATGATGTGATGGAAAAGAGTGAAGTTCAGTCGTCGTTTGTAAGTACTACTGGAGTACATAAATATATGGCCCTACATTTGTTTTTTTTTACAAGATATACTTTAAACGTTTGTCACAAAAGTGAGAACCACTTCAAAGGAACAAAATTTAATATTTTCAATTAAAATTATTTTAAATAAAAATAGAGTTCTTGTTTGGTCACAAAATTAAGCACTCACTATATCACAGGTAAAACACTATATAATCTATCATCGGATCTAGAAATGATTATCGGGAGAACTTGACTCTCACTTCTTCTTCTTTTTTTCTTTTTCCGGTCCCATATGCATCCTGCACGTTGGGGATCTTTCGCACATTCCTCAAATGATTGTAAGGGTGTTGTCTTCTGCCCAACGAAATATGGTTGCCTCATCTGGCACCCCGCTCCAATTCCTGATGTTTCGGAGCCAAGAGTGCTGTTTTCGTCCGGGTCGCCTTCGGCCTTCCATCTTGCCCTGTAGGATCAGCTTCGGGATGGCGTAGCAAGGCCCTCTTAGGATGTGTCCCAGGTATGACACCTTCCAGTTTTTAACTATGTTTAGGAGTTGTCTCTCTACTCCTGCTCTCCGCAGTACTTCCTCGTTTGTAATGTGTTCGGTGT
>WYDF02096380.1:0-10751 GCA_009867245.2 Adranes taylori | reverse complement strand
TAATATATAATATATAATATATAATATATAATATATAATATATAATATATAAAAATAATACAATAATATATAATCCGCTAAATATATATAATTTAATATACGATATGTAAATTGTGATGTTTAACACCTCAATGCATGGAAAGGTCTAAAAGATGGTCGTGAGCGAAGATTATGCAGATACATTCAAAATTTATTCCGCCGGAAAAAAATCCCTGGCTCGGTCTTGTACGCATAGAGGCGAGAAAACAGTGATCCAGCTCTCATGGTGGTTCATGCAACAGCGATAGGTCGCGAAAGAAGTTACACACATTTGCAATCATACCGGGAAGCATCATGGATTACAAATTCCAATGCATTTATCATTATTATTTCATACAAAACAGAAACAAGGAAGCGACCTTACTCATAAACATATATCAAGGAGTAATACCTCGTAGCCTGGGACATTGTTGTACAAGTCCTCTCCAGCAATTACATATATACATACATGATTGTTTGCTTCCGCGAAATATTTTTGCGATATTCTACAATTAACCTACACACTCCTATTTTCTATTGGCTGGATCTGCATTTACAGAGGTAGCGTTCTTAGCGAGTTCGCTCGCCCTTTATTCTCATTGGAGAACATTTTATGAAATCATAGTTTCGACAGGGATGCGATGCAATATTGTTCTTTAAGATTACCAACGTATAAAAAATTGCTTTTCATTGGTACACACTTTTCACTTCCTACAGATTTCACCAGAAATCTCTTCTAAGCCACGCCTAAGGTGGCCGTATACGACAAGAAGTACCGCGGGCGAGCGAGAACTTAAAGTTGCTTCTTCTCAACTAATTTCATGTAAAAGAGCACACCCAAGCCAGCCTTTATTAGACGCAATATCTGTATTAGTGTCCTTGCTACAAGAACTTTCTCGCTAGTTCCAAGCTTTAATTCTCAATTACGATCTTATCAATTCTTCAGACAGCGAGCGACTATCGCACCCGTCAATCGATCTGATCCAACAAGCGCTATAGTAAATATTCAAATATTCAGTATTTATCCACCATCATATATTAAATCTACAAAAAAATAAAATACATGAAATCTCTACGATATAAAATTCTAGGTTAAGTGTCAGACAACACATATTCAACTGAATCTTTCGAATCCAACATATTTATCATTTTCAGCTTTTTGGATGTAATCTTATTCTCGTATTATTTTATAATTTTCCCCACTGACCGTGTTCCCGATGCGAAGATAAGGGGGACGTCGAGAGAAAAAGAAGTGAGCCAGAAAGCATAGATCACAAAAGGACCACGAGAATGACCAAACACTGGCTCCAGAAGCATCCAATTACCAACGTCGTTCTCAAAGTCCACGTCTGATCTTATATTGCCCGGAGGCAACTCCAATAGTCTACGAACATGAAGGTTCAACATCAGCGCCAAGATCGCCTATCCCACCTATCGCTTCAGGCGATGTACTGCTTTCACCGACCCCTGGTAAGGGATAGTTGTATACGGCAACCTCAGAAGAGCACAACTGACGCCGGTTTAGATATTACTTCGGCGATAGCAATTAGAGGTCAAATTTACTCCGTCGTCACAAATTATCAATAGATTTCTACACCATCATCATGCGTCAACAAGATCCTGTCGTCACCAATCATCAATAAAATTTCTACATTTTCGCAACACATTAACAAAATTCTATTATCACAAAGCTTCAATATTTCTACACCTGCGCACAATATCTACTAAACTCTACCATAATAGTGCACCGATAAAATTCTACATCTACACAGAATAGAACTTTCCTCATGGCTGAAGAGACATTAACAATAAAAATACTTGCAATCATATTTAGTTCGTCACTTATTTTATTTGCTTTGATTTTTAATGGAAGAAGTAAACTGGATCATCCTAACAAATTTTGAATTATACTTAATTCACTATCATTGTCTGTCAAGTAAAGTCGCGGTTTCGAGTGATATCTACGTATTAAAAGTATTTTCGCAGCAATAAATATCATTTGTTATTCTGTTATTGCATTATATGTTTACCATTTAGGAATATAAAATTAATAAGAACATTAATACACAAATGCATTAATGTATTAATGTAATACAGAATATAAATAAAAATAAAAGAAAAAATATAAAAGCTGTATAGTGGTGGTAAAATAACCTCGATCCTGCTTTGCTACGATAAATTCTGTAACAATCTTGCGGCTTTGGGGCTTTTTGTGTTTTTGTTTGAAACTTTTCATTATTGAAAAAACTTGAATGTAGCCTTCCATTGTAAAAACGTTCCCCATTTCTGCACATTTTTACCATACATTCTTTTCAATCATCTGTTGCAGGTTTAATATCTATTCCTTTGTGCTCTTGTTTTCCGTGAATTCTGTCTGCTTTGGTAGCAGTTGACATGATATGTAATGTAATTCATTTTGATATTATTCGTCGACGATTCGGTTTCCTTTTGAAACCATCACCTTTTTAGGAGATCAATTACATTGGACGCGAACATCACTAAACTATTCAAATTGCGCGGAGCAATAATGATTTTTTTTCAAGGGATTCGTTCTATTTCTGGGGTCAATTGTTTCATTCTCGTGAAAAGATAATGATTTCAAAACATGTAAACCAAAATGTTGGCGAATAATATCAAATTGAATTGAATTAATATCCAATAAAATATATTCGGACATTCATCAGTTACGTCTGGTGTGAACACCACTATAGTGTGACGTGCTGCCACTCGCGACGCTGCTAATATGTCACAAAGAGTCCTAGCGTCTTGTCACAAAATGGCGCAAACATATATCTTAATACTTAAGAATCTTTCTATCCTCCGGAAACGTGATGCTCGAGCGCCAGGTCAATTTAATGTGAGACCCACGCTGGAACTGATGTTGTTGTCCCTCCGGTCCTCAGTGGTTTACTGAGAGCTGAAATAGCTTTCAGTTGGTCAGTATACCAAGGTTCTTGTTCTTGTTGGGCGGCCGTAATATAACCTATCCACTAATGAGTGAAACAGCATTAAAGATTTAACAAAACCATCAATTATACTTCTATTATAAACAGAGAAAGAACATATTATTCACAATCAATTAAAAAGAACCTGAGCCACTAAAACTAACCCTCGTGAACGTAAGTTAGCGTTATAGGTTTTCCTAAATATAATGTTGAAGGAAAACACTATTACGGAATGGCCGATATCCCTTGATGCACCGTATGGACAACGGGTAATCAAGTTAGGAACACTTGAAGTTCGCTACTAGTTACAATAACACTCTCGCGAACGTAAGTGTTAGTGTCACATGAGCCACCAAAACTAATCTTGTGAACCTAAGTTAGCGTTTGGTGTACTCTAGCTTAAATGGAATCACTACCGCTGACAGTAACACCCTCGTGAACGTTTGAAGCCTTACTGCAGGTTAGAGAAAAGGAAATCACACTAGGTTACAATAGCATCCTTGTGAACATAGGTGCAATTGTTACTCTAGTCACTAAATCTTACTCTTGTGAACATAAGTCACCGTTAGAGGCACTCTGGTGTATGGAACAATAAGCAGTCACTACCAGTTACAGTAACACCCTTGTGAACATAGGTATCATTGTCAATACAATCGGTCACAATAGCTTCCCCGTAAACGTGAACGCTATCCTGACCCGAGCACTCAATACCAATTCTCGTTAACGTAAATCAGTAATGCATGCGTTTAGTGAAATTGGATAGGTTAGCGGGATATTAGAAGGAAACAAACTATTCAAAACACATGCAATTATATAGCAATGAACGATATATGAATTACTCTTACCAAACGTATAGACCGGTGACTGTCGTGCCTTTGACTGCTGGTGCTGATGGTGGCTTACACACATCATCTTACTATGCAACGCGGTCTTTCATACAAATCAGTGTGACCACAGGAGTTTAAACAAATCGTTGCAGCAGCGTACCATACGTAATCTACAGTTAACAGCAGTAGTGTACGCATAACGCGTACAGAACAGCGGTATATTTCATGCATGTATACATTATTCCCATTATTAACATATTTGAAATGAATAACAAATAATTTATGTAATTCCAGTGATGCACATGAATTCTGTGTACCACGGATATTGTTAAGATATTTCCTTATAAACAAGCATTTGTTATCTCTCTCGGGTTCATAAACGACAGAACCTCTTTTCTGAGTTCTGTAATTCTAAGGATGAATTTAGTCCTTGAAATGCTTTTTATGGTTACAGCCTCCTATTTGATCATGCATTACTGATACAATACAGTAATTATACAAGACCTTACTTCAAAAGTAAAAATTAATTTCATCAATTTCTTATTTTCAAACCACACTATGTATGTGCAGAAAGAATGTGAAACTATTTGACTCTCATGAATTAACAAATCTATACATGATTCATAATTCTTTAAGCTAATATAGATCATTTAAAATTTTCTATTGTAATATTCAAAAAGAAATACTTTTTAAATATTAGACACCAAGAACCCTTTTATATCGAAAAAAAATAAATAACTACACTAACTAAATCACAATATACAGGAAACCTATCAAAAAGAATCTTTTTTCTACAACCTTTAATACTCATCATCGCTTTTTGGAACTGAATAGATTCATTCACTTGCTTAGAATAAAGATGTATTTTATATTTAAAAAGACTGACTACTTTATATTATACGAAGTAATCTTTGAGGACGGAAAGGCAGAAGAAAAACAAAAGTTCCGACATTTGATGAAAGATCCCGTCTGACTTTTATTTTTGATCGGACGTTATAAAAGGACGTAGCGTACGTGTTACTGAAAAATATTTATGGATAAAAATTCTCTTATTCACTCGCTTATTTAACAAGTGTCATTTGAATCACTCACTTTCATGATAAAATTGTACAGAAATTCGATTGTTTTATTTTTCAATATGTGCCCGAACACATTTTATAAAAATATAAGTCCCTCTGTCCTAAAATAAGTGCGCTTTGAGATGTTTTGAATAATTTAGAAAAGCATGCCTTGAAGAATTATTAAATAGTTATCAGATTTGGTACTAAAACCGAGGATATTAAATTACTAACAATTTCAGCGTCGCCATACCACTATTTTTTACCGAGAGGAAAGTCGCTAAAGTCGACTACCCAGATGGTCAGTCTGTGGTTATGTGGAGTTCACCTCTGTTTGCAAAGATGGGACCCACCAAAACCTCTTGGGGGTCAGGGTCAAACCTTACTGGTACCAGTTTTCACATGATCTGTCTTTAATTTACAGCTAAACTTTAATTTACAGCCCTTACAGCTAAACAGAATGTGCTCAAGTCTATCACTGTTTCCAGAGTCGCAATCACACGGCCTGTGGCCTATGCCTATGCGGTGCAGGTATACACCAAAACTAGAAAACTACCATGGACAGTTAATACTTGTGTGAGGTAATAAAGTTTCTATCCAGGCTGACGCCGCGTAGAGAGCCGTGGACTCTATGATACTGTAAAGGAGTTTTCTCTTTCCAGTGCCTGCGCCACCAATCCTTGGCATCAATCTAGCAACCTGAGAGCTCACTGTACTGGCTCTTTCCACAACTTGTACGGCAAGGCGCAACGACTTGTACAGCACGAATCATAAGTATTTAACCTCGTTATTGAAATACAGCTGGTGTCCCAGCACCCTGATATCGACTAAGGGCATTTTTCTTCTTCCAGTCAGCCATGTAGCATCCGGTTTTTTATGCGCAAGACTTAGCTTGTGTGGGCGTGTTTCCATGCTTCGATTAGGCTAATTGCTTTATTGAGGTCTTCCTGCAGGTTTGCAGTGTGCTTATGTTGTGCCATAACAGCAACATCATCGGCGAAAGCAAAAAGCTGAATGCTCCTCGAGAAAGGTGTCTAAGGAAATTGTCGTACATCACGTTCCACAGAGTTGAACCCAGTACTGAGTCCTATGGAACACCACAAGTTAGCTTCCTTGCCCTCCTAGTCTCTTCCAGTATGTTGTACATGAGCTACACACTGGAAGTCTGAATAATTACATGCATTTTTAACGTCTAGCAACACAAGTGCGCAGCTCCCTAGTGTGACTCAGCCCAGCTTTGCTGCTCTGCCAACCTGAATGTCCGCGCGAGCCGCTTCCACGGTCGTACGCCCTTATCTGAAACGGAATTGCATATCATGCAGTCCCGTCTCAATGAGGTAAGTCTGCAATCTATGCAGGATAAGTCTCTGCAACCGCTTTGCTATCTCGCCTATCAAGCATATTGGCCTTTACGATTCTATTTTCTTGCCTTTTAAAATCACTACCAGGGAGCTGGCTTCCTTTCACATTCGAGGAAATGAACCCGTCCCCAGGATCACGTTGAATACCTGGAGCAGAATTGTGGGGTTTACCTCTACCACCATCTTGATGCCCTGTAATTCCATCCGGACCAAGAGCTTTTCCAACTTCCAAGAGATTTTGTACACTACGCGTTGTAGCTCCTCCAAGCAGGAAAAAATGCGTTTCTTCTTTTGGAGCAGTGGGAAGGACTTATAGTATATGCCCTTCCCTAAATAGCTTCTAGAAAATTTCATCTACGTTTACCAGAGGGGCGTCATTCTTATGGAGATGCTTAGTAACAACTTTTTTCTGGAGTCCCCAAGGATCCTCCTGAATTGCGGTTTGGAGTTCCTTCCAGCAGCGTCATTTGCTTCTTCTTACCACAATGCGTAGTTTTTTTTTGTTTTACGTAGGAAGTGGAAAACCCGTCAAAAGGCGCCGGATGCCCGTGCATCCGACAGTGTGGGATTTTTAGCCTAACTAAAAAACCACTCCCTGTTGGGATTGTATATTGTTGGGAGATTGGAGAGTTTGTTTGAATGAGGTTTTAGGAGTTATCATCCTCTTCAGCCTGGAACTGGTATTGCAATGCGTATTGCGTTGCGCGCCATTTTATACATGTCGCACTCCATCTGGGGCCCCTCAGGTCCGTGCTTCTTTAATCCGCGCTGTGCGTCTCGCCTACCTGAGTTGGCCTGCTTTCTCAGGGTGGCGATCTCTAGGAGTCACCAGTACGCTTGCTTCTCCATTATAGACGGATATTGGAGTCACAGGCTTCCTTAATGCGTGCGACCAGTTACCCAGCTTGTTCTTCGGCTGTGCTGTTAAACTCCCAAACAAAGGTCGTAGGTCCCGTGCCATATCTTTGCAAAGATAGCTTTTTATCAAAAATTGCCAAAGGCAATTTTCCTGAAGTGTCGAAAACGTTTTGGCCAGAAATGCTCAAAAAAGACCTGATTTAACTCCAGACTTTCTCCCATATCTCTTCTATGCATTTTTAGAATTCAGTGTTAATAGTCAGCTTAGGTGTGTCTGAATCAAAATTATTGTTGAACATTTTTAAGTATCAGAGACAATCGTTTGCAGGATATAGCGCTGAGAAAAGTAATCATTAATCGACGAATCCCCGATAAACCATCTAACGAAAACGATGGCCGAAAATGAAAATTGCTCCATCAGAACAAATTAAAGCAATTCTAATCAATAATTGGCATATTATTCGATTCCTTGTATCCCACATAGTCATTAATCAAACTACAATTCACAATTAATTCAAATCAATACATACACTGTCATCCCCAAAGTACGAACCTTATGGGAAACTTCATTACAAGGGATGCCATTTTAATTTTGCATATAGCCACATAGAGGGCGCAAGTAACAAAACATGGTTCCGAAATTAACCCCAACATTATATTAAAATGTGTTGAAAATTGCGTCAAAGTCGTTGAGTACAAGCCGTTTAGTCACAGTGAATTTTGAAAGTTAGTAAGGCGTTCAGAAACATGGAATGAATCGAAAGAATTTCCGAGTGATTATTTTTTCCAACTTTAGAAGAATTTTATCGCAACAACAATATTTTGCGGAGTTAGTTGCTGTTTTTGGTAATGAAGCACCACATCAATCGACTATTTCTAGCTGGTATGCTTTCTCACTGGTACACAAATCTCATATCATCGATGATCCTAGGCTAGGGTCACCAAAATCAGCGATCACCCAGGAAAATGCTAATGCTGTGCGCTATATGATTAATGAAGATCGTCTTGAAACTTATCAGGAGATCGAGAGTTCCGTAGGCATTTCTAAGACCACAATCCAAAAGATTTTACTTGATGAGTTTGGCGTGAAAAAAATAGTTTCCGCCATCTGTTGGCCGATGTACAAATGGCGGCTCGTGTCAGTTGATGTCGAAGATATGAATCGTTTCATCAAAGGTCCCTCCAAAAATGTGTACGGTGGTGATGACTCTTGGATTTATTCTTATGAACCAGAGAATAAACTCAGTCTACTATTTGGGTGTTTCAAAATGAGGAGAACCCAACCAAAGTGATCCGTTCCCGCTGTGTGTCGAAAAATATTGCGCACTTTTGTATCAAAATCCAGGCATGTGACTACAATTCCTTTACAAAATCGTAGGACGGTAACTGCTGAGTGGCAAACAACCGTTTGTTTGCCAGAAATCATTTCTGAGTTGCGAAAAACAACCCATAGCGTTGGATCATCCTTCACCATGACAATGCGAGTGCTTACACTGCTCGACAAACATTTGAGTTTTTGGAGCAACAAAACATCAAATTACTTAATCATCGCCCGTACAGCCGTACAGACTTAAGTCTCAACGATTTTTTTACATTTCCACCAAAAATGTAATGTACTACCTGCTCAACAATTTCAATCACCTGAAGATGCAGTCGATGCTTCCAAACCTTTCGAGCATACTCATTGAAGAGTGGAACAACTGTTTTAACAATGGGTTTGAGCAAATGCAAAAATGCATCGACAATGATGGCAAGTAATTTGAAAAACAATAAAGAACTGAAATTTAAACTATTGCTTTTTGCTAAAGTTCAATGCAAAATTAAAGAGACATCCCTATTATGGGGTTTTCGAAAAACGAGAGGTTGACATTTTTGATACCTTGCCACTTCTAAACTGCCCTTAAATTTGTAATTTATGATTAGAACACTTTTTTAGGTTCCTAAATTATTGTTATGCAATTCTTGTGTTCCAAATTGTTTATGTAAGTAATTACATATTGTTATTTCCAAACGATGCATAGTAGCTTGTCTTATATATTATTTTAAATAATAATAAAGAAAAACTATTCATTTTCTTTATCATGCTCCTCGTATAATATCTAGCAAGTGCTCAATCCATTTTGAAAGATGGTATAAAGAGAAGTACTCCATAAGTTCGAGATTATGCCATCGTGCCATTATTATTTCTGGTTCATGTCCGCGAGCCAGATATGCCACGCGGGTCACGATTTAACCTGCAAACTATTATAGTGTTGATCTGTGGTACTAAAACATGCAGCATAATATTTAATTATACTACATCCATTTATGGGAACATTAGACTACTGAAATCGTGTATTAGGTTTATTATCTTTTAAAAGTGGACTCACTTTGACTATTTGGTCCATGATTAAGACTAATCATTTTAAGATCAATAGGACTGGCAGTCTAGTGTACTGGCAGTTTCAAGACCAATGGATGAGAAAAACTAATCTATGCCAAGTGCATTGAATGTTTCTGGAAAGATTAATAAATTTCTTTCATCCATAATTCTGGCATAATCTGGCAAGTACTCTAGGCTCATCTCCTAAAGATATTGCTAACATTAGCCAAAAACATGAGCGCAATAGTCAAAGTGAGTCCAGTTTTAAAAGATAATTAAATGTAATACATGATCTTAGTAGTCCAATGTTGACTACTGAGAAAGACATGATCAGGAATACCATGAATTAGATAAGAGTGGGGACAATATAAGTGCTATTTGGAAAATTAATATACGCTTTTATTAATTTTTGCATGCCATATGATAGTTACTTATGGCATGCAATTTTTTATTTTCAACTTAAAATCTGGCATCATATGTCTTTTTGAAACCAATGGCGCACAAGAAAAGCTTTCAATTCATGTCTACACTTTTGCTTGGGTACCTGTATTTAAATACTGTCGCATTTATATTGGAACCTAATAATTTTTCATCGAAACTTGTAGAATTGTTGATAAAGCATTCTTAAGCATTCGTTAATAAACTTATTCTTCGATAGTTGCTGCATTTCGTAGTATTAAATTTGTGGATTAACTTTAATGGTCGACTTAAACAAATACATGATACCTAAGATTGAACAATGTGGTTAACGAGCCGCTTTGCAGGCATTGGTGTAGTCATAAATTGTCTAGTGAGGGAACGTTCTTAATTTTTCGGGAATTTACTTTGTGCGGTTCACCACTGGAGAAATTGAAGATTTGAAGCAGAGGATATTTTCCCAATTTATATATATATATATATATATATATTGCTGTTATTATTCCGAGTTGTGCCCCGCGTATTGGGCATTTTAGTTTGCCCTTGTTTCGTCAAAGTCTGGCATTATCAAGGCTTTTAGAAAGACTGAAAAACTTATTGGATAATGCTTGTGTATGAGCATGAATAAGAGAAACGACAACCAAAATTTATCAAACGCTTGGAAACTTGCATTAGAATCATAACACGAAACAAAACGACAATACAATCCTCATAATAAGAAACAGAAGTACAACCAATCACAGATAACGTCAGCACAAGAAGAATAACCAGATCCTATATAAGAAGCATCACCCAATAAGTTTTTCAGTCTTTCTAAAAGTCTCGATAATGCCAGGTGAGACTTTGGCGAAACGTCGGCAAAATAAAATGCCCAATACGCGAGGCACAACCCCAAATAATAATTG
>WYDF02096369.1:0-10751 GCA_009867245.2 Adranes taylori | reverse complement strand
TTAATAGTTTCTGAAAAAAATATAGTTCAAGTCAAAAGTTTAAAGTGGGCCGATTTCTATGCACGCAAGTTTATAATGTTTCCAGCAACGCAAAAAATATAATAATAAACGTTTTCCAATTTTTAGGTCGAAAACGCGACGAAATACTAAAGGAAATCAATCGCTTTGATAGCGAAACCGAATACTGGTATGTCAATTCATTGAATCAGGGAAAAATTAGAATAACTGACATCCAACTACCACTAAAAACTGAATTTACCGTACATAAAGATAAAGAAATTGTTAGAAGAAAACAATGGATTATTTGTATATTGGCTTATAATTCGAATGTTTTATATACAAAACCAGAGGAAATTTCTGCTAATCAAGATAGCGTCCAGTTTAAAGATGAATATGTGTTTGAAAATTTGCCTGATGATTTTGAAATAGATTTAAGCGTTTATTGTTTAAGTTTGGAGAATGACCAGGAAAATCGTGGATTTTTAAAAATGGTAATTTCTATTTTTATACAATTTTTTAATTATTTAAGTTAATAAAGATAGTAAAACGACACAGAAATAAGTTCTGATGAAAGGATAATTGTTATCCTGTAATACTGACACGCAGCTATAACTTTAATATTACATGTTATCTTTACTGTTTTTATCTTTACATAATAATGTATAATATTTTGATATTATTTTAATGTGTAATATTTTGAAACTCGTATTTTCCGCGATATATTTCGGTCTGAAAAGTCCATCATCTGGCGTTCCGCGTCGTTTCTTTTCATATGGTGTTCTTTTTTGTTCCTGTGTTGTCATGTTTTTTATTACGTTTGTTTTATTGGTGGTTAGTCTTGTGTTTCATGTAATATTTTAAGTAGGTATAATTAGGTTTTAAGTAGGTGTCTCATTTGCATTGAAATTGTTCATTTAATATGTTCTGGTTTATTTTTTGTTTATATATAGAAATATTTCTATGTTTTCTTTCACGTCTACATTTTGGTGATTGCATTTTATGATAGTCATTGTTTCGTCTATTGTTTTATTTGGATGGACGTTGTTGAGTAGATGGTTTGCGAAATGAGAGTGATATATGTCCGGTCTCCTGAGTGCGTAGTGGTTCTCTCTGTATATTGTCCTGAAGTTCCTGTTTGTGTTTCCTATGTATATTTTATTGTAACACATGCAATAAAATATATATATAGGGAAACAAACAGGAATTTCAAGACAAGGTGCAGAGAGCATCACTACGCCTTCAGGAGACCGGATATACATCACTCTCATTATGCAAACCATTTACTAAACAACGACCATCCAAATAAAACAATACACCAAACAAATACCATCATAAAATCCAATCGCAAAAATTTAGAAAGCAAAGAAAACATTGAAATATAGAAACACAAAATAAACCAGAACATATTAAACGAACAATTCAATGCAAATTTGACAGCCTATTATACCCATTTCAAATATTAACACAAAACTAACTACCAACAAAACAAACAAGATAACACAATAAAAACATGACAACACTGGAACAAAAAAGAATACAATCGGAAGTCAGAAATATCAAACATATGTCAATCACCCGTTAAATAACAGTAATAACAAACTAAAAGGCCTAGTGTCAAGACCAATAAATATTTTTGAAGAAGATGAAGAAGTAATAACAAACGAACGTGGAACGCCAGATGATGGAGTTGATGAGTCCGATGAGGAGATGGACTTGATGAGGAGATGAAGTCCGAAATATATCGCATAATAATAAATGTTAATAATATATAATAATAAATAATAATTTATTTTCAGAATTCCAAAAGAATATCAGAAGGACTAAAATATATAAAATCGCTAACACAAGGAGATAAAAACTTATATCCTACAATTCATAAATCCTTTATATTTGCTGGAAAAACAATGATTCGTATCAATAATTTAAAACATTCGCCGTCGGAACTCAATTTAACACAACTGGATAGAAAGTCAGGACTTGATGGACGCGTGAGCTTCCATATCGAAGGATCATTACAACTGAAACAAAATTACAGTAGTTTCCTTAATCTCGGCATAGAATTTAAAGAAGGTTTAGCATGGAGCAGACATTGGTGCCATTTGAACGGTTCAAAACTTTACTTTTATAATTATCCTGGTGAAGAAGAATGCGAAGATAAATATCCAATAGGAGATATAGACTTGGAATGTATTATTTCATCATGGATAGGACCAGCCGCTAGGGAATTATGCTCAAGAAAACGAGTTCTTCTTTTGGAAACTGCTAGATTACCTCAATCGGATGATAAAGATTCGTTTATGATGGACTGTAAAGCCGGTTATACAATCATTAGGCAATTTTTGCAAGCTGAAAGTATGGAAAGTATGACGAAATGGGGAGATATATTGAATAAAATTATGAATGCATTGAGAAATTGGAATGAATGCCAGTTTGCTCTTGAAATATTAAACCATTGATGATAATAATAATCATATAATTGTGAAATAATTTTTAAAATTATGTTAACCTTGTTAAGCTTCTATAATTGTGTAATGATATGCTTAAGATTGATTTAAGTATAATAAAGCTTGCTAATTTGTTCTTGAAACATTGAATCAATGTGTTATATAATTGTAAAATATTTTTAATATACATGAAGCTTCTTAAGCTTGTAAAATTGTGTAATATTTTTAAATTAAATTTAAACATATGAATTGAGATATTTTTTATTTCATTTGATTGTGCAATACATTTTTAATATTATATCAAGCTTCTTAAGCTTATAAAATTGTATTTAAAATTATATGTAATCATATTTTAAATTCTGATTTAAATAAATAACTGACATAATATTAGATTGTCTTATTTGTTGATAGCAAAAATCTAAAATAGATGAGCGCTTTTTATTTTATATAAAGCTCAGTTTCCGTACCTAAATAAATTACTTAATACATCTGGACATTGCATTTATAACACAGGCCTGCATTTTTCGGTTGTATCATGTTTTTCAAGTTTTGATGATGTATTCCTTTGTATGTTTGTGCACTGAATCCAAAAATGAGCTTAGTTTCTTTTTATTAGGTCAGAATTTTTTGCAATTTGTCAAATGTGTTACATATCGAAAAAAAATCAAATATAATACTTTCTGATGCATAGGAAATGCTGCCATCTGTCGGTTTATGATGAAAACGAATTGTTCACATTATAAATCGGCAGATGGCAGCATTTTCGTCATTAAACGTGTTATATTTCTCAGCTGACTGTCAATGTTGGCGCAACCGTTGGTATGTATCCTGCGCGCTCAGAAGTGTTTGTGTCGGCGGATATACGCTAAAAAGCAAGCATCCAGCGATTGAAATAGCGTCAAAAGGTTCTGAAAAGTCTGGAGATTCCGTTTGTTACATTTGCGGTGAGTTAATGGTGTCAAGATAAAAAAAAACAACAGTTTTTGAGGCATCTCGCGTATTGCGGCGTAAAAGACAAAACTCGGGCACCCCACTATGTTTGCTATACGTGTGTTCAAGAACTGAGACGGTGGTCAATGGATGAACAACATTGTTTACGATTTAGCGTTCCGATGGTCTGGCGAGAGCCACAAAATCATAGTGATGATTGTTACTTCTGTTCAACCGTTGTTCACGTTTCAATGTAAAGAATATCGTCTATCCAAATCTGCCATCGGCTTTACCTCCTGTGTCTCATGGTCCAGATGTATCAGTGCCTATGCAATCAGAATATTTACCTGAAGTAGATGGTTCAGAAATTAGATCAAGTGAAGAAACTGGACATAACGAAGTAGGCAATCTTAAATGATTAATCATATGAAAAATAAATGAAATTGAATTAATTATTAATGTAACTACATAAATTGCTTTATCTTGGCAAATTATGAAACGTATTTAAGTGTCATTTAAATTTTAATATAAATTTTTTAAAAAGAATGTCCACTGAGGTGAGACCTTAACTCACTAGTTATCTAAAAATGAAATAGGTCTTTTTGATTAAAATGTTTTGGGTTTCATTTTTATCGTGTAAACTAAATGTATCGTAAGTGCAACACATCGAGGCAGGACCGGCATTTAAAATAAGAACATGTAGAAATAAAAAAACCGTTTTACTAACTAGCTGTTAAAAATCTAATTATTTTTAATCATACAGGGTTGTATTTAAAACACAATTTTGAAACGATTTGATAAAAAAAAAATGTATGTTCGTATTAAAAAAATAATAATGCGCAAGTGTTTACGATAAACTTCAATATATTGCTTATGTAAAAACTATTTTAAAGTTTTTCAATATTATCAATAATAACCATGCTAGAGTAAATTTTAGAAAATTAGAAATTTTTGTTTTTTGCAAAGATTTCAAATACGGCTCTGAAAATTTGAACTCTGATGTTTGTTATTTGTTTGTTTTTTTAATTATCTACATTTTCCCCATTTAAATGTTTCTCTATCTCTTCTATTTTAGGAGATAGAAATACTGTCTCAAATAGAAAGTGTACACCCTGTATACATCGATTAGTCAAACTATTAAATATTCATTTCTATTTTAAAGTAACTGAAAACAATTGTTTTTGTAAATGTATTTTGTAAAAAACTTTAAATTGTTATTTAACTATTGATATTATTTTCACTTTGAGCAAGTAGTTTACAGTTAAATACGTTCACGTGTTCTGTTTTGTTTACTTCTCTATAGATTTGATAGTAGGCGGGAGTTTTTTTGTTTCTGTGTAATTCTTAGTGCTAATCAGTGTTAGTGATTGAAAACATTTAAATTTATGTCTAAATTATTTTAATCATCTTGGAAAATCTAAAATGTACTTGCTCAAAGATGAGGACCGATTGAGTATAATTATAAGTGTAAATATGAGTGCAAATATGTTTACTTTCTGCCAATACAGATTATGCTATTACTACCATAAGATTATGGTATTACTACCATAATCTTTAATTGCGTAAATAAAACTTCATAAAATTTCTTATCATTTCTTATAAAATCCAGTAATGTACGAGGATTGTTCGGTAACTACGTAACCTAACAAAGAAAGGTTTTTTTTTGACAAAAAACATTTTATTTTTCAATACAGTCTCCTGTACGCTCAACGCACATATTCCAACGATATTCCAAATTAGCAATGCCTTCATTGTATGTCGATGAATTCAAGTCCTCGAAATAGCTATTTACAGCAGCGCTTACCTCTGAATCAGACGAAAATCTCTTACCGCCGAGCCATTTTTTCAGATTTGAAAACAGATGATAATCGATGAGAGACAAATCTGGGGAATAGGGTGAATGAGGCACTAATACAAATCCCATTTCATTAATTTTGGCCATTGCAATCGCAGACTTGTGGGCAGGTGTGATATTCTGATGGAAAAGCAGATTCTTCATTGCCAAATGAGGCCGTGCCTCTTTGATTTTGTCACAAGAAATTGGCATAATACTAGCCATTTATTGTTTTCCCCTTTTCTAAGTAGCCGAGCAAAATAATTCCATGAGAATCCCAAAACACAGTTGCCACAACCTTTACTGCTGACAAAACTGTTTATGCCTAATTTGGTAGCGGAGAACCTTTGTGTGTCCATTGTTTGGACTGTTCTTTGGTTTCGGGTGTGTAATGGTGGACCCAGGTTTTATAGAGTGTTATCAAACGGGGTAAACAGTTCTTCGGATTGCCGCAAAACGTGTCACAAGGTCGCGAGAAACACTCAAATGATTCAGTTTTTGCTCCAGTGTGAGCCACCGCGGCACCCAACGCGCAGAATATTTTTTCATTTCCACATCTCCAGCTCAAATTCTGTGCACACTGTCATGTCTGCTATCTCGCGAACTTTTACTTGACGATCATCCAAGACGATACAGTGGACTTTAACAAACATATCCAGGACACTAGCAGTTTTTGGACGTCCACTACGGGGTCATTATTTGTGCCCCTACGGCTACGCTTAAATTCGGCAACCCAGTTTTTAACTACTGAATACGAAGGAGTAGATTCCAATAATATTGAATCCAGCTCTGCTTTGATTTCGGTTGATGTTATGCCTTTCAAATGAAAATACTTTATCATTGCTCTCAAATCAGTTCTTTCCATTGTTTAAAAAATCACACAAGACGTTCTCTTTGGCGTACTGTCAAAGAGAGCGTCTAATGACTAAGAGTCTGTTAGACAGAACGTCTAACAGACTAATTTACAAATCGGTCTATACTGTCATATTTAATTTATTAAAGGAGGATCCTACAGAGTGATAAAGAAATTCCCGCCATTTCTGCGTTAGACCACGTAGTTACCAAACCAGCCTCGTATTTCCGCGGAGGCAATACAGACAACTGCCTCAAAATACGCAAGCCAGGGCGCTCTCAAACCACAAATTTAACAATTATTGTTGATTGGTATAGAAATGATTCGGGAAACAAATGTAGCTTGGAAATAGGTGAGGAGAGTTTGGAGAATTTGGAGTGATGCAACACAGAATGAAAAGAATATATAGAGACGATAACGAGGGAAAAGACTGAAAGAATGATAAAAGGAAGTGTTATTGAACCTACTGAAGTGTGGTGGGTATTGAAATAAAATAAGGGTTGAGGCGTTAGTGTGAATTTGGAATCGGAGGAAGAGGATAACAGAAGAATGGAAGGAAGGAAAGCTGATTTCAATATCTAATAGAAGAAGGTAGAACAGTTGTGAGTAATTATAGAGAGATTACAATAATGAATGAAATATACAAGTCTTTTGAAACCATAATAAATAAACAGAATGCAATTTTTTTAATGAGCAGAAGGTGTTGTCAAAAATTTAAAATAGTTATATACAGAGGAGAGAGATAATTAGTAATCTAGTGTTGATAAATTATCTTATGAGGTAAGAATTATGAAATAGAAAGAAATTATATATGATGTTCTTCAATATAAAAGAGGTATTTGACAACATAGTAGGAGAAGTTGAATCAAATTGGAATGTCAAATGTTGAGTAACGCAAATTAAAAAATTGACTTACAAACAAGTATAAAATATAATTCGTATGAAAACCAATCTATTTATTGGATAAATCTATCGTGTAACCTTACTTCATGATACACATATCATACACTCGAAAACCGCCGCGCGGCGTCATGACGCTCTACCGCACAATACAAAACACAAACGAGCGTCGACGCCGCGACGTGGCGTCTGCTTTGTTTTGTCGGTCAGTTGACCGCGACACTCCGACGCGTGAATACGCTACAAAACGCAACAAGAATTATATCCCCGCTCTTAATTCACTCACACATAAAACCATACCTCCATTATATATCCCTACCCGCCCCTCTTCCTTCCGCAACTCTTGTAATAGCTGGCGTTTGTTTTTTGTTGGGTGCCTAAATGTTGGATATTTTAACTATTCCCGCTTTCGCATTCCTTTCTATTATCCGCGACGCCTATTCCTTTTCCTGCCAATTTATCCTGTTTGTAACCTAAACAGTAACATTGAAGTACGTGTTTAAAACACAAATTAACTAAATTGTTTTTTATTTCTTGTGTGTGCGTGTATGTGCGATTTAGGAGCAACATCTGTCACTAATGTAACCGTTTTGTAACTTTTAATTATTTCAAAACAAAAAGCCATTTCATTTAAAATTATTTAAATGAATCTTCTTTACTTTAATCATTTTGTGTTTTTAGCATAGTGCAGAATTTTAAAAGAATAATATTAATATTGTGAAATATTTAAAACTTTCAACGAAATAACGAAATATTTTAAACAAAAGCGCTGAACTACGAAGTAATGGATTTATGAAAAAGGTTTATAAATTAAAATTTGTTGAAAACCATTTTACGTTTGAAAAGAGACACTAAATACTTTATGATTGAGATACGTTTTTAATGCCATGAAATTTAAAAATTATTTGTGTTTATTTCCATCACGTCCAATTATTTTATGAATCAGGAATGAAATTTTTACATATTCTGCTTGAAAACTGTAAATAGCTCAACATTTGCAGAGCAGATTAGCCAAATTCAGATTTTTATTTGTCCCTTGGATTTTCTCTTGTGTTTTTTATAGAATACATACATCTAGCAATAATTATTGTACACTATAAAGAACTTTTGGAAGAACTATCTTCTTTCTCCTCGTCCTCAATCTCGATCTTCCTCTTTTCTCCTCGATGGCCAATCCTCGATAAATATATCCTCTTCAATCAATTTGTTTTTTTTGCAACTTTTTTTTATATAACTCATTATACAAACTTTCGATATCTTTCAAATTCCAAATTTTTGCGCTTTCTGAACTTACTAGCTTCTCTTGGCAGAGAAGGACTCTGCAATATGCCTGATAAGAAAAACATTTGAAGAAATAATTATCTACTTCACTACTTTTAAGAATGCAAAGAATATATGTGTATATAAAATAAATATAAAAGAAAGGAAAACTGAAGTAACTAAAATATATAATCAATCAACTACTAATTGACTGATAAACTGATATTTAAGAACAGTTGAGATTTCTGTTGATAAAACATAATACAGTGATGCCAATGTCAAATTGGCATATTCCAATACTCCGCCTCAATTTGAGCATTGCTAAATACATACCACTTCATTATGGCTCTTCCAGATTCTCGTTCCCCATCAACTTGATCGCAACTTCTCAAACTGAGTACCAGGAAAATCTGCAATTTGTTCGTTTGTCGGGATATATTGAATATCCATTTTACCTTTAAGAAATAAATCCTTGATAAAGTTGTCAATGTGTTTTGTGCGTTTATGATCCCATTTTTTTTACAATTTGGATACATTGTCTTCCATGATTTTGATCGCTGGCTGAACTTGTCAATGAAACTTATTCTGCCTCCGTTGGTGACACTGAAACAGTGGGTTGTTTTTTAGTTACCCAACTAACTGTTGCTTTGTAAATTTTAAACAA
This sequence comes from Adranes taylori, assembly GCA_009867245.2. Lineage (NCBI taxonomy): Eukaryota > Metazoa > Arthropoda > Insecta > Coleoptera > Staphylinidae > Adranes > Adranes taylori. Next base: position 1,866 of record WYDF02096369.1, on the reverse strand, counting down.
ATAACCGCTTGTGGATACTCTGTCCTCGGATTCCGCCCAGTCAGCATCTGCATAACCAATTTAATTTGTTTTCCCATATTTAGGATAATACAATCCATAACCATTAGTTCCTTTTAAATATATTAACATAAGTACGTTTAAGGCCTTTCCAATGAGTTTCAGTTGGGTTACTTTGGAAACGTCTGAAATAATTGATGGCCGCACTTATATCGGGGCTTGTGTTTAACACTAAACAGATTAGGCAACCTACCAATTCCTTATAGGGCACATTTTTATTGCAATAACTATAATTTTCAGTTGTTTTTCCAAGTGCCATTGGTGTTTGAATGTTCTTTGAGATTTCCATATTAAATCTTTCAAGCGTATTATTTACGTAAACCTTTTGAATAAGAACCAAACCTATAGAAAATATACCGATTAGTAAAAAATACTTTAGTCCACCAAGATCTTTCATCTCAAATACTTCCTTTAGTTGTGTTTTTACAATGTACAATTGTTGCTGGTTATTACCCAACAAGATACTATCATCGACATACAGTAGTAAGAACAGTTTGGAATGTCTCCTTCCCCAATATACAGGCATCGATCATTTGTGTTTTGATTCAAGCGCAAGTTTGTTATGAAGCTATCAAATTTAAAGTTTCATGACCTCGGCGTTTGTTTCAGACCGTACAATGATTTGTTCAATTTACAAACCATTTATTTATCATTCTTATTAAAGCTTTCCTTTATTCCTTTTGGTGGTCACATGTAGATTTCTTCCTCAATTTTTTCATGCATAAAGGCAGCTAGAATATCTAGCTAATATGCAAGTAGATTTTCCTTATTCACGACTGCCAACAACGTTCTCAGAGTTTCCATTCTGACAACTGGTGCGTATGTTTCACCGTAGTCAATTCCTTTCTTCCCTTTCGCCACAAATCGTGCTTACTGCAGTAGCAGTGCTTTGTATATCACTGCTCCACCATATTCATCATGCTTTATTTGAATACCCATCTATGATCTATGATTCTAGCATTCTTCGGGTTTTCCATAATATCCCAGACTTTATTCTTTTCGATTGTGATAATTTCTTCTTCAAACGCATTTTCCCATTTTTTCTGGTCAGGTCTTCCATGAATTTCATCCAGACTTTGTGGAACATTATTAATATATATATGACTCTGCATTAATGACAAGAAAAATATAATCTTCCAGATATTTGGGTGTTTTCCTTTTTATTTGGCTCCGCCTGAATGTTTCTTCCTCATGGAATTCCTCTTCCTGTTCTTTTTGACTCTCATACTCATTATCTAACGAAAAGTGATCATTTGTATTTTCTTTGAAAATTCCTTCATTAAAATGTTCATTATCAAGCGTGAATTTGTTTTCATTGAATATTACAGCTCTTCAAAAGTAAAGTTTACTTTTTTCCGGACACCATAACCTGTATCTGTTTGTACAGTAACCTACCATTAAACATTTCTTTGACTTTGAAATAAATTTGCTGTTTTGCAGTTCCTTTGGTATATGCAAGTATGTCGTACATCCAAACACTCTTAATTTCCTTAGGTCAGGCACAGTTCCGTACCATAATTCTGTAGATAGTTTATTCTGTAGGGCATTTGTCGGACATCTATTGATAGTGTATTTCTTTCTTTCTTCTAGCCATTTTCTATCCTTTGGATATAGGCCTCTCTCATATTTTTCCAGTTTTCCCTGTTCTGTGCCACTTGGTACCAGTTTGGTCCGGCTGTTTTTTTGATTTCATCATGCCATCTTTGTTGTGGTCTGCCGGTGCCTCTTTTCTTCCCCCAAGGTCTCCATCTTGTTGTTTTTCCGCTCCAATTGGTTGTATTTCGGGCAACATGTCCGGCCCAGTTCCAT
>WYDF02096358.1:0-10751 GCA_009867245.2 Adranes taylori | reverse complement strand
ACTATTATATATCACTTACTTTGTGACTCGAGTTTCGGGCGTAGGCCCATGATCGAAACTCGAGTCAGAAAGTAAGTGATATATAATAGTGCTTACGACGTTTTTCACGTATATAATATTATATATATATATATATATATATATATAATGTATTGTCTTTGTTACGTACTCCATTATATATATTTTATATATGTGAAAAACGTCATAAGCACTATTATATATCACTTATTTTGTGGCTCGAGTTTCGGGCGTGGGTCCATTATCAAACTGACGGTAACGTATAGGTATAGGTATCAGAAATATAAATAAGATTCATGTTTTGAGAATTTTTTTTATTTAATTTTAGTACGTCACTTGTATTTAAATCGGTGCAATCCTTTCAAACATAATTCAAAAAGAGGGTCATAAGGAACAATTATCCGCAAAAAAACATTTCAAACAAATTTTTTCTTGGTGACAAAATTAAAAGAAAGGCATATTTTTCAGATTTGTGTAACAGAGCGCCACGTTGCCACGTTCAATCCGTCAAAATATTTTTCAATATATCTCAGAAACTATAAGAGATAGGACATTCGACTAAAGTTTATTTTATAGAATACGTAAGGGCCCTTCGATTTTATTTGGAACATTTTTTTTAAATCACAATTTAATATACATTAAGGTTGTATTTTTTGAAAATTTTGCGGTCCACTTTCTCGAAAACTTATCCGATAATTTTTTTTTCTTTCTTGTATCGAAAGATACTTTCATATTTAGGGGAATAAACTAGTTTAAAAAAATCGCACGCGTGGGAGTAATTTGGGAGTAATTTGACCTTGAACAAAAATTCTCTGCCCTAAATGTTTCTGGTTCTATGAAAATTGAAAAAGTGAAACTTTGGGGGAGTATAATGGTCTAAGTGACCTCAATTTTACTGATATGAGCAATTCAATATACTGAACCCATTTTGAGCATTAAAACATTTTTCGGAACAGAAAATGTTTAGTAACATCCCATATATTTTTATACATTTTGATAGCTCTTGTAATTCTCTTTAAAATGATACCATCCATGAGGGGTGTAACTCTAACAGTACCAAGATATGGCCATTAATAACTTAAAATTTCTCAACTTGTCGCCATTGCAATCGACATTCTACAGTCATATATACATGTATGACCCAAATAATAGCACATATATGCAAAGTTACAAGAAAAAGTATTGTTGTATAAGACCTATAAGAAAATAAGACAAAAGACTTATAGGTGCTTTTGCAATTGAATAAATGTTGTTATCAGTGGCGGGTGCACATATAATTTTGGGAGGGGTTCAAGGGAAAATGCTAGCCAAAAACAGCAACAGTGGACAGTAGAGCTGTTCGCACCATAGGCAAATATGCTGACCAGGGTTAGCTTCTCACATGCTTCTCACATTTAGATATTTATTTGCGTCATTCTATAACGCCAGCAGTGTGCGTGACATAGTACAATAGTCGTTTTCGAGAACAGAAATCGCAAAGTTTTGAAAACAAAAAACATCCTTACATACGTTAAATTGTAATTTTGCAAAAAAATGTTGTTAATAAAATTTAACGAGCTTTTGGTTGCCTATATGATAAAGTTTATTCAAGTGTTCTATTTTTATAGTTCCTGAGATATATCGAAAAGTTTGTAAAATTTTAAACCTGGCAACATCGCGTTCTACGCCAGTTTCAGGTAGGGTACTAATTTCTTTCGACGCAACAAGACACTATATGCGATCAAAATTTCAGTGTTATAGTTATAAAACTGAATTTATGAATAAAATGATCATTTTAACCTATCCCAAAATTATTGAGCCACCCGCCACTGGTATCAACATTTATTAATCGCGAAAGCACCTATAAGTTATATTCCTTTAGTCTTATAGGTCTCAAACAACGTAAACTTTGCATATATGTGTAATTATTTAGGCCTTTATGACTTGGATGTCGGTTGCCATGGCGAGAAGTTCCGAAGTTATTAAGGATCGTGTCTTTGAATCAGTAAGAGCTAGATCTTTCATATGTGGTATCGTCTTACTAGAATTACTCTGGCTATCGAAATACATTATGGCGCATTTCCGCCCATATATTCATACAGACATATGTGTACATCCATACGTACATACAGACACCGAAAAATATGTCTTTCTTTTAATTTTTTCACACAGATATTTTACTCAAATTTTTGTTTTTGTGAAAAATTGTTCCTTATGTTCCTCTTTGAATTACTTTTGAAAGAAATGCAGTGATTTGAATACAAGAGACCTTAGAAAGGTAAAATGGAAAAAAAAATGTCAATACTTGAATCCTATATACTTTATATACCTATACGTATTACATACGTATATGGTATATGAAAGATAAAAAGAGAAGGAAATAAAGTAAAACCTGTAATTACAAAATTGGAGAACTTCTCATTTGAGACTCAAGGCAAATCAAATTAAGTGGCCGCTGTTTGCACATGAAATGTCCAAATTCAGATCCCTTTTAGAAAACATCCAGAAAAGAGAAGGGATAGAAGAAGAAATTATTCGTATAACAAACTACAGTAGGAAAAAATCAAACACAGTACCACCACTTGGATAAGAGATGGCAGCTAAAGACGTATGGCGCTTCTTAAAGATACTAAATAGGAACCCAGAGGTCAACACTCCAATAAAGGACAAGCACGATCAACACGATCGTATCTGAAGACAAAGAGAGAACAGAAATATTAGCAGACCATATAAAAGAACTATTTTCCAATAACCATTCGTCATTTAGGGATATAGAACACACAGTCGAACAAACGATACACAACTTAGAAGGACATTATTTCTTGAGTTTGAGGAGGTTAACGAAAACGAAATAGCGGAAGTAATAGAAAAGATTAACCCTAGAGGAGCACCCGGCGATGATCGGATAACCAATAAGGTACTACAACTTCTTCGACCTGTTGAAATTAGAACCTTAGCAGATATTATGAAGAAGAGCATTATCTGCAAGTACTTTTCAACCTGCAGGAAAAATGCGATCGTAGTAACATCCCATAAAAAAAGCATAATAATCCAGTCGATCTGACCAACTGACATTCAATTAGCCTCAGTAACAGTCCATCTAAGATATTGGAAATAATATTGAAAACCTCGATACAACAACATGCCAAAGGAAACAATATAATTCTACCTCAACAGCTGGGAGTTAGAAAGAAATCGGCAGAAAATTTAGAGACCATTATCTGAGAAGAGAAATCGAAGCGTTTCACATCATTTGCAGCATCCCTAGATGTTCAGACGACATACGATCGTCTATGGCAAAAAGAACTTATTTTTAAAATATCTGCACTCAAATTCCTTGTGGATCTAGCAAAAGTCTCTTTGAAAAACCAAACTTTCCAAAGTGGGCGAAGACTCTACAAAAAGGTTAGAGCCGGAAGGACCGCAAAGTTCACCCTTATCGGCAATGAATTTTAACATCATCTTTGTGAGCAATATACCGAAATTAGAGCATCAAAAACAGACAGAAATATTGCAGTTTGTAGACGATACTGCAATAATTTCATAAGTTAGAAATCCAGCGTTCGTTGAAACATGGTTGGAAAATGGAATAAAAATTATTTCGGAGTTTTTCAATTTATGGAAGATAACAGAAATTATTAAATTCTGTTATTATTTAAACAAGAAAGTCAGAACCAAGCCAAAGTCTCAGTCAACGTCAACTAAAAAACTCAGTCAAAATCAAAAACAAATCAAAGATAAAAGGTTTGCCAACATATCTGGGTTGAATATTCGGCTATAAGCTTCATTCGAGCGCTCATATGAAACGAAGAGAAGTCATTGCAAACAAAACCGCACCTAGACTATACCCAATTCTGAAGTTCGATTCAAGATTATTTTTTTATAAGAAGAAAATCCAGAGCCAAAATTGTGAAATACGTATTTTGCCCACAATTTATGTATGGCTGCGAGGTATGGATAAGAGTGTCATAAAAAGCAAGTAAAGATCGCCCTACCCAAGTTGCTGAGAAGGATCTTAGATGCACCATAGTATACAAGAGACGTGGTTGATCCTAAAAGCTCCGTACACAACACAGTTTGCAAACTATAAAAGACACAACTTAGTGGAACAATGAAAAGTACACCCCAACGGAGAGACAGAAAAATTGACTAAAATAATATAAAAACCTGGAAATTAAAATCCAAAATAGATGAAAAATCAAAACGGCTAAACTAATCGAACTAAACTTATCAGTTTGAGCGCGCGGATGATCCCCTATAAAATTGAATTGTGTCATAAGAGGTTAAAACAAATGGAGTAATATACTTTCTCTACTATTAATGCCAAGAAACAGACGCTTAGATACATTGTTATAAAGAATATACAACAAAGTTTTACTTTTTATTTAGTTTGAGTTCTAGCTTCCCTATTTTATCTCATTGCAAATAGATCACTTTATGCATTAGCATGCTTTATAGTATTTTGTTCATATAAAACTTTCCACTAAAGTATTTCACTAAACCCGTAGGTTTATTAGGACAATTCGTCTCCAAGTTTGTAGCCGAGTGTAAATTATATCTGCAACTAGAGAAATAAATGTGGAACGATAGCGAAACGTAACATCGAATGCTCATTGGACGGATTCAGTAACATCAATATTTGTTTCAAGGTCAACTTGGCAGTTAGCCAAAAAGTAAACTATAATGACCTTTTACTCTTATCGTCTTTTGAAAATATTTCTCGATAGAGATGTGGAATAGCTTTACTGAAATAACAAACAAATTATATTGGTTAATGCTTTCTTCAAGAATTGGTATAATAATTTTATAAAAGTTTAATTATGAATATATAGCTGGTTTTTTTTTAAGGAAAAGTATAAATCTTTGTTAATAATTAAGTGAGTTAATTATTTCGAAAACTCCATATTGACGTTTAGGACGTTCAAATTTGGTTCAAAAACAAGGTAAAGGTAATGCGAATTTCTGGTATAGGTGACAGCAGTACTCTCTGCTTTCACGCCTTCCTAAACGTCAATATGCACTCAACTTCCTAAACGTCAAGATGCAGTTTTCGAAATAATTAACTCACTTATAATTGTTTGACACTTCCTATTAAATAATAAGGATATAAGGGTTCTTAGTGAGATACAACGGAACGTTGTTCTTAGCTTTGGTTTGAATCCGTGTGAATTACAACAAATATTTAAGATCAGTACAAATATATAAAAAAAAAATACTACCTAAATTCCTATTATGTGTATCGGAATATATGAATTATTTAAATCCCCATGTATTCTCCTCATTTTAACTACTTCCAACAGTTCCTCGTAAGCTATTTTTATTGAAGCACCACATCATTAGATATGGTTTGTTTCCTTCAACTATTTGATGGAAAAGTGTTCGTCTTTTAGTAACCGTTTAAATTTTTTGACCTGCGTAGTTAATCATAGTGTCAATTTTATCAAATTTTGTCATACGGACACATAAGGGAAATCATGAATAGACTGGTGCCATTTTTCTCTCAACTCGACCCCCTCCCAGACCCATTCGGAAAATCAAAACTTGACTGGTAACAAATTTATCTCAATTCGACTCTCTCTCTGGCTGCTTATCTTCCTTTTTCTCTATCTCCTTGGAAGAAATAGCAAATAAAGGGACAGAAAAAAGAGACAATGACAGCCACATAATTTATGTCACGAATGCCTTTTACTCGGAAACACTAGAATCTGAATTAACCTTCTCATCTATAATATAAACGTTATCCCAAAGCTGTTAATCGACTTTTTTCACATGCTTGACAAAATTCCTTATATAAAACGTTTGTTCACATTACTGCCTTTATTTTTCAACTAATTCAGTACGTCAAATTTCAATTCTTCCAGATGTGACTTATTATTGAACGTAAAATTCTCTCCCAAACCATGAGCACGTCTTCATGCTTTTCAGAAGTTGAGAGAATTTTCTTATAAAATTTGGTTTTGCACATTCTCCATATCATTTCAGTTGGATTATATTGTCAGTGATATCGTGGCAATCTTACTATACTGTTCCACTAGTAACGCAATTTGGCGCATTCTACGCAAAAGCAATTTGGAGCAGAGTTGATTCTAAGTCGTTATCATCAAAATCAATGTTTTTTTTTTCCTTTAAGGCAGTTTTTTATTTCTTCCTTTTCCCATAAAGATGTAAGCTATTTTTCAAGAAGTCCTGGGTAATAAGAAATGTTACCCACAACAATTATTAACGGCTCTGTTATATTAAAAATCAAACAGTTTTCAAACCATTTTTCAAGAATTTCTTAGTTTATTGAATCGTGGCAATCTGAATTTTTTTAAGTGCTCGTAAATATCAGATTACAAGTCTCTACAAAGCCAGTTGCACAACCTACACTTATAAATAATATAACGCTTATTATTTGTAGACACTTGTGTTGTAAAGTTCCGGCTGTCGTTTGTGGAATTTTTTAGTTTTGAAACGTCTCCTTTCTGAAAAATCCAGGTTTAGTCCAAAAACACTTCGCGATTCAGAGTTTTCACGTAATTTCAAAGAAATTTACATTTCTTGGCAATGACATGACATTGTTCGCATAAGTATTTCCTTCCATAAATTTTCTTGTATCAAAATCCAAAACATTCTAATAAGTCTCCAATGTGATGTCCGACAAATTGCATACAACTGCTTTTCTTTTATTTGCTAAAGTAGTGGTATGATTTCAGAACTACGCTACATGTTAAAAATCAAGTTTTTAATTTGCCTTTTCACTTTATTCTCTTGTTATCCGTTTTTGGCTTTGCTCGAAGAAGAAAAATTTTCATTATCTGAGCAAGCTTTCCAAACCATCTAACGACTTAGTTTTAATGCGTCTGCAGTCTTTTGTTGAATAACACTAAGTGAATGAAGGGGATATCCAGCATTTTCCTCTTTCTGAAAATAATTTTTTACATTCACGATTATATCACGCACTTCTGTCGAAACTTCGCTGCATCTTTAGTACTCAAAATTTAATAAATATAGAAGATAGAAAATTTTATATAAATCCCTTTGACGTATCGGAACGATAATAACGAAGTGACAAACTATGAGAAATAGCATGGTTAAATATTGTTTTATATTTATTACTTGTTTAATGTTAAATCGTTATTTTCATTCTCAGCTATTCGCAACAGGTGCCACAAAAGTATAATCCTCTTGTCGAGCGCTTAGTTAATGAGTTACTTAATAATTTAAAGAATCGTTTAAAGCTAGGCTTTATTTTCAAGATTTTATTGTGTAGAATTTATCTGCACAAAGAGATATTACCTTATTCATACGAAGAGAAGGAGAGTCTTGCATAAATTAAAAATGTAACGATTAAGCTGAAACAACGTATAAGTACGTACATGCTGTGTAGTGAATACTGGTTCAGAGAGCCGCTGTCGTGTCAGTCGAGAGAGTCTTTCGTAGTATGTTTGCGATCATTTATATAGGGCTCGCGGAACGTTATGTTCAAATAAGTGTATCTATCAAACTATAAATGGCAGCGCGTTGAAAATTCAAAACATCACATTTCATTTTCTTGTCGACAAGCACACGCAAAAGCATTATTTTCCAACGCGCATTAGTTTTTCAATAACAAAATTGAAACATAGATGGAAATTCACAAACAGCTGTCGTTCGTGAACTGCATTTGAAAGTGAACAATGTTTGTGTATCGCACCATATCTTGCTATAACGATACCGACAGCATTGATATATAAAATCGGTCTTAAAATATGGTCTTAATATCATAAAAACATGGCATAAAAACATGATCTCAATATCGCCAGAAACAATTTCTTCTGTATCTGGGTGAGCAGGACAGTTGTTCATTACTAACAGCGCTTTTCGAGGCAGGTTGTTTTCTTATAAAAACTTTTCAACTTCTGGCACAAAGTCAGTGAAAAACCAGTCTTTAAAAATTTTAGCGTCCATCTATGCATTTTTCTGACTTTTATAAAGCACAAGCAGGTTAGGAATAGACACATTTTTAAAAGCACGTTGCTTGGCAGTTTTCCCTATCATCAATAACTTTAACTTACAATCCTCGCTAGCATTAGAGCAAGCCATGAGTGTGACCTTATCTTTTGAACTTTTAAAACCAGGAGCGAAAGCCTCTGTTTTAGAAGCAATTGTTTTTGTAGGAAGTATACGGTAGTTCAAGCCCGTTTCGTCACAGCTCAAAATCTGTTGAGGTGAGAAATCTTCATCTGTAATCAGAGCTTCAAATTCGTCCTTGGACTAAATACTATGGTGTGATTGGACGATAACTTCTCACCAGAAATGTTTAGCTCCCTGATTCCAAACCTTGTTTTCCAGTGATGAAGCCACCCTCTGCTTGCTAAAAATTCTACTTCTCCGGCTTTAAAATTTCGTGGGATTCAATAGCATTTTTCTGTAGAATATGCCCACTCAATGGCGTTCATTTGCTCCGGAGCTATGTAAACCACATATACAAGCCGCTTGAAGTTTTTTCAAACTCTTTGGTTTTGATAGTTCTTCGTTTATCATTCTCGTTGTTTTTTTGCGAATTTCTTCTCCAGCCTCATATGGTCACTTCTGCCACACCTAAATCTGAAGCCACTTTTTTAATTGTCTCTCCTTTTTTGAGTCTGTTGATGGCTTGTAATTTAGTCTCCAACAGTCCTTTTGCTTTTAGCACTCATCACGTAACCAATACAAACAAACCAAAGCAACTGTAAACGAACTGTTCATTAGCGAAAAAGCAACTAAGGTCAGTGATAGTAGGCAAACGATGTATGCGGACCGCATCCTACCAGTAAAATCCTTTGTTCGTACGCCGATTCTATTTTTACACTACTGTGAGTAATATAAGTACAGTACAGTACTGTACTACGCAGTACAGAATTATGATCGATTTTCCGATATATTATGCGGATTCCCTTTGCACGGCACTTTATTCGAACGAATTTTTTTGTCTCACTACATACCTCGGTTCACCCGAAACGCGGTTATTTGGAGCTCGGATAACCGCGGCTATACTGCATTACATTGCAAAATGTATCAGTTAGAAATGCATTATCAATTATGATATTAAGTTTTTAATATGGACCAAGTGCTTCTGCATTGAAATATGATTACAAATACTATTTACTAGAAATAATTACTGATATTAATTAATTAGTAACAGTACGCTAATAGTAATTAACCATAAGTGTTTCTTCTGACTCAATTTTAAAACAAGTACGACATCTGAAGTTACTTTTCTTGCGAAACTAGAAAATGCTAAAATGGAATTGATTACTCCCACAAATTATCCTCAACTTGTAGTCATTGGTTTTTCTAATTTGATTAAGTAATATTTATAAAAATTTTGCCATTTTTTGCATTGTGATAAAGTTAGTTTCACTGAGATAAATATATTTCAGCGAGAGAATTTATAAAATATGGCAGGCGAATCGATATAAATATATATATATATATATATATCTAACACTTTCTATACTCTATCTGCTTGTATCTGACGCTATATCTAACATTATGTAGACGGTATCCGGTAACTCCACTCCAAAGATTTAGAACCGAATGTTTGCAACGGTCATATCTCTAGTATTTGCTTTGGAATAAGATGTCAATGCAGGTTACTGTTTTATAACGCGTAGCGCGATCTACAAGAGATAGAAATATGATTTGAGGGTGGGTCGACATATAGCAAATGATAACGACAATATTCCATTATTACATAAGCAATTGCAATAAGGACAAGAATAATTACAATAAATAAACCGTATACTGGATTGTGAAATATATCTAGACTGTGACATTAACTCAAGTCACAATACTTTACGAGCATGCGCCAGAATTGTACTTAAAAAGATATAGAAACAACAACCAGAAAAACACAATTGCGTAAATAAAGACGTCGGTCTCAATAAACTTGTTCAAATTAAGAATTAACTCTGAACACTCGAACTCTTTTTTTTACTAAGTTTTTGCTGTTCCAGTATGTTTCTACTATTTATCTACTTGCAAATAGCTATAAAATGATTGTCAACATGCAATTTTTTCATAATTTTTCAAAATGGCCGCCTCGAATTTAGTCATATAAAAGAAAATAGAGGGAGAATACATCCTAGAAAAATGTTACCAAAACATAATATACTATTAAGTGTGTTCAATCTAAAATACGTGTTGTGTCTTTCAATTTTGTATTTTTCTTAAAATTCTTGTGCAATTATTCGTTAATTACCAATTATTATACAAAATTTAGACAGTGAAGTAACAGACGTAGAAGAGGCAAATAATGTAATAACAGTTGCACTAAAAGAGACCGAAAAGAAATGTTGTCCAACAGTCAGAAAGCACAAAGAAAAACTAAGCTACAATACCATAGAACTCCTAAATAAAAGAAGACAACTGACGGACAGATAAGACTCAAATTACCCAGCACTGAAGAAATTAAATAGAGATATTCAAAGATCCATTCGAACAGACACAAAAGAAAATAACACCAGAGAGACAACAAGAATAATCCAAGAAAACAAAAGTCTAAAAGTTCTGAGGCAAAATACACGCAATATTGGAAGGAAAACCAAGTACAGGATAAGAAACAAAGATGGAAATATTACCACGAACAGAGTCGAAATCCTCGAGGTTGTTGAGTCCTTCTATCGCGAAATGAATGAGAAGAAGGCCGATAGCAATCAAGATCAAATCCTGCCGAAGATCACAAACCAGGGATCGGAGGAAATGCCGGAAATAACACCATATGAAGTCAAAATGGCACTATCTGAAATGAA
>WYDF02096347.1:0-10752 GCA_009867245.2 Adranes taylori | reverse complement strand
AACTTGCAAATGAGACCCCTGCGCCGTAGGGGATCTTGAATGATAGGATATGTATTGCGAAATATAAATAGAAATTGAACTGGTTATAATAATTGAAAACTTACATTTAAATATTATTGAGGAATGTTACAATTTCACTTCACAATTTGAAAAATTTGTATATATTAATATGATTAGGTCAAATAAAGGTGTATGGAACTCCTGAAGTAAACGATACTCTATATAATTCAGAATTTAAAGTCTTAGTTCCTCGGCATGGTGTTGATATTAATTTTGTCAACGAAGACAAATCTGATCTATTGCAACTCTATCATGAAAGGTGGGGTCATCCAGCCAAACGTCATATTATCGCAAGGCTTAAGAGGGAATTTAATATTGAGGTTAAGGCAAATACTGAGATTTGGGAAAGTATATGGAAAAGAACATCATTTACCATTTGGAACAAGCGAGAAGTAGACAACTCCTGGTGAGCTGATATCAACAGATGTATGCGGACCTTTTAACGAATCTTTCTTGTACACAAGGAAATTTTGAAGGATTTTCTCAGTCGCTCGAAGGTGTTAGGATATCCAGTCAAAGAAATGCTAAGTTACAACGGCAGAAAACAATAAAACAGTCAGATCGATTCTACGAGCAAAAGGAATCAAACAACGATTAACTGCGCTTTACACTCCCGAGCAAAATGGTATTTCCGAAATGGCTAGAACGCTGAAATATTGAAATCCAGAATTTATTTATGCTAAAGAATTATGGACTGAACTGGTTAATACGTCTATCTACATTTTGAACAGAACAGGAAAATCATCCATAGATGCTGTTAGTCCTTATGAATTGTGTATAGGCAAGAAACGAAACAATTTAGAATAATTGGTTCAAATTGTTACGCTCAAGTCAAAAACGAAGAAAGATGGATAAAAAAGCAGTAAAGGGTCATCTCATAGGATATGATGGTGATGAACGATTCGGAATTTGAATTAAAGAAGAATTTAAAGTTATGTTGTCAAGATGTATTTAGTTCGAACAAAAGTCGTATTGAACAAGTTGTATTGAACATGTCAAATTACCATTTCAAGATGTAATAAGAGAAGAAAAGATAATTCAAGATGAATATCAATAAAGCGTTGAAGAATCTATCAGTAATGATACTGAAAATGTAACCGATAATGAAAGCAATGAAATTCAAGAAAGAAGAGCAAATACTAAGGTGATAGATCGGTCATCTTTGAAGACACCACAATATTTAAACGAATTTATAACAGCGACAGAAGATTTTAGTCATGCAAATTTAGTTCCTGAAACGTTTGAAGAAGCAATAAAACATGAAGATAACGTTAACTGGAAACAGGCAATAGTGAAGGAGATTGGTTCATTAAAAAAGAATCAAATATGGGAACTTGTAAATTTAGCAAAAGATGCCAAGGCAATATCATGGAAATGGGGGTTTCGACTAAAAACTATTGCAGATGGTAGCATAAACAAGTATAAAGCTCGACTTGTTGCCAAGGGTCTCAATCAGCGTGAGGGTGTTGATTACAGTCAAACATTCAGTCCAGTTGCAAAGAACGACAACAATATGATCTATTCTAAGTGTTGCTGCAAGTAAAGGAATACATCTGGCACAGTTTGAAGTATCAACTGCTTTTCTATACGAGGAACTGGAAGGATATGATGAAACCAAGTGGCTATGAAGACGGTACCAGCAAATTATGTAAATTAAAGAAAAGCTTCTACGGTCTAAAGCAATCACCAAGATGCTGGAATAAACGTTATGGAAATTACGGTTATGAAATGGGCAGTTTCGAACCCCTATCGTAAAATATCCCAAGCAGAGAGGAGATTGAACAAGAAGTAGGGCACCTAACAAAATCTATACAAGAAATGTTTAAGCACAGCACCACATCAGTTGACATGGAGAATAGATGGAATTTAAATATAGAAGAAAAGCAGATGAGTGTACGAAAAAACAAGTTAATGAAAAAATACGCCCAGTCAAAACACCCTCATGACAAGACCAAACTTAAAAAAGTACAACAAGAAGTGAAAGAGATGTTACTAAAGAAACGAAACGAAAACTGAAACAAATCTGTAGTAGAAGCTTGCGAGAAAGACGGAGACAACAAATGTTGGCATTTCTTGAAAAAACTGAAAAAGAACACAGAGGAGAATGTTCCGTTGATTGCAAAAAATGACCAGTTGGTATACGAGGACAAAGACAAAGCCGAACTTTGTGCACACCACTTCGAATTTCGCACACCACACAATTTACCAACAAGTATCCCACTCTGAATATAGTAAAACAGGCAGTAAAACACAAGCGAAGGTTCGGCTGAAACGCACAATATTCCTAGAATACAAAGAAGTTGAAGAAGAGAAAGTAAATAATATATTAAAACATCTAAATCCGCGTAAGACACCGGGGGAAGATGGAATAGCCAATATGGCCCTAAAACTTCTGCCACTACAAGGAACAAAAACGATCATAGAGATCGCCAACAAAATTATTGCGTGCAGTTATTTTCCAAAATGCTGGAAAATGCAATTATAATCACCGCTGCAAAAAAGATAAGAATCCTGCAGCTCCAGAAAATAAACGGCCGATCAGTCTATCAAATAGTTTATCAAAAATTTCAGACATAATAAAACACAGGATTGAAGAATACTCAGAAACACACAACATTATTCCAGCGCAACAACTAAGATTTAGACCAAAGTTAGTGGCAATACAGCAAGCGGTATATTTGGAAGCTATAATACACAGAACATTAAAAAAACGACAGCAGCGTTCTTAGGCATTGAAAAGACTTACGACTTGTGTGGAGTGACGGGGTACTATTCAAAATGTCAGCTCTTCAATTCCCAATAGAATTGACCAAGATCACTCAAGATTTTCTAAATAACAGAACATTTCAAGTTAAAATAGGAAACACACTATCGACAAAAATAACAGCTAGCGAGGGCCTATCTCAAGGCTCACGGCTAGCCCCGATGGTGTTTAATATTTATGTGAGTAATATGCCGAAACTCCAAGAGCTAAAACCAACCGAAATTCTACAGTTTGTTGATGATACAGCCATAGTTACTTATGACAGAAATCCAGTGATTGTAAGACGGAGGCAAGACGGAAAAGAATAGAACGAGATCTAAAGACCATTTCTGAGTTTTGCAATATATGGCAAATAAAAATCAACTCATCGAAAACTGAAAGTCAGATTTGGTAAAACAAAACGCTTTGAAAACACTATAAACATTCATGAATAAGAAGGAAGCCCAAACGGTTGCACATTTGGTCAGAAACTAATTAATTGAACGATTTGCTTCGCATCCAAATCCAGAAATTCAGAAACTAGCAGAGATAATATAAGCTGAAACAGGCTGGCCACACACCAAATGGTTTATAGTAAAACCCATCATGCCTGTCACATAGCAGGTTGAGCGGGCCCGGCACTCCAATATAATTGCACATAGGGAATTGCACTGGAAAAATAAAGGCTAACAAAAAAATTCTGCCGATAACATATTTAAAATAAAAAAAAAAGGAAAAAATCACATAAGTGACTAACTGTAAAAAGATTTTTTCAGAATCATCTATTTGAAGTTACTGTAATAATAAAATAAAACATTACACATATTCAAAATTATTAGAAATGCATAGTTATAAACCCCTAAACTCAATAAGTCTTAAAAATGTTGGTAACCCTTATCTCTAATGTGTAAGTGAGGTTAACAAAGTGAGGCTGCTGTTTGCCGTTGAATCTGCTGCTGTCAGAGAACAGATTGGCACCGTTATTGTTTGTTGCGTTTATATTAAACGCTTCATTAAATTGCAGCCAACTACTAGATATACGCCTGTCGTCCTCTGTTATTTTGGGCTTTTGTGCCTACCCATTTCAATAATAATTATGCTAGTTTAGTCAGCACACTTTATTTACATGCCTGAAGCAATAGTATACACTAGTGTATTATAAATAAATTTATAAAGGCACCTCATTATTATCTCATCATTATAACTGAATAAAAGATGTATGTAACTATGAAATAGAGTTTAATACATAAAACACCTAAACAGTTTTTCAGAAATATCTCATTATTTGTGAAGCTTCATGAAAATAAGCCATATTCCAAAAAAAAAATTTGTTCACATTAAATTAATACAGTAGACTCACGATTATCCGAGGTAATTGGTAATGAAAAACATAAAATAAACATACAGGCCTGTCAGCAAGTAGAAACATGAAATTATTTCTTTAAAAATCTTTAATTGTTTTCTGAGTTATCCTCGGTCCTCTCTTTGATGAGGCAAACGTACGCCAACGCTGAAAATAGAGTATGTCATGTCTTCGTCACTCTTTTTGTTGCTCTACGTAAGCGAGAGCGGCGTCGAAAAATTTTAAGCCCAACAGAATGTAATATTTTTGGAGTTCTCTCGTCCCTATCGTCATCATCTTCACTGCTAATCGATAATTTCCTCAACGTAATAATAAAATAGCTTTCCATGAGACCTTATTTTTTTTCAAAAATAATCAGTGACAGGAACAAATTCTTTAAAAAAAACCATTGATTAAAAATGGTGCTATCCATCCATGCACTTCTTTGGTCGCAGTACAATGTTGGCAGACTCCAATAAGCAGAGGCTTTAGTTTCAAAGAACCAAAAGCATTGCAGGCAGCTAGAATTTTGACTCCCTCTACTTTTTTACATCCAGGAGCAGTTTTTTTTTTCCTGCTAAGGTTTTTGAAGGTAGCATTCGAAAGTTAAGACCAGTTTCGTCTGAGTTGAAAATTTGATCTCAGATCAATCCTTCCTTAAAAACGATTTCTGCTATTTTAAACTGAAATTCCGAAACTTCAGAGGAATCAGCTGACAGTTTTTCCCCACTAACGGTCAGCTGCCTTATGTCATATTTCTTTTTCCACCTATCCAGTCATCCATCGCTTGCAGTGAATGTTTCCTCGGCACCTTTAAATTACTTGTGAAACTCAAGCGCCTTACCTTGAAGCATTGGCCCACTCACAGGACTGCCCCTCCCTCGAAGCTGTGAAAACCATAGAAGAGCTTCAGACGTCTGCTCGTAGTCGCCATTCTACAAAGTCTTTCTACTGAAACGGGACGATGACTTGACTTTACAACAGCCAGCCAGTATGGACATCTAAGGCTCGTCATTGCTTGTAAAATGAATAAACATCGCTTCTCGCTGTAATTGTTCCGCTATTCAGAACTTCATTTTTATTTTTTATCTTCTGAGTTAACCCAGAGACTCGGATAACCGCCAGAATACAGTAATAAGCTTTTTTTTACTTCCTTTGTTTCTTTTACTGCAGCCTGTAGTGGACTGTGGTATACCGGAATATTAATGTGATACTCTGTTATGTTTACTCGTCAAATACACTTAGTGTCTTCGCTTGTACTTCCTCGTCTGGATACGTTTCTTGTCTCTTCAGCATCTCTACTCTTCTCCTGATTGATTTGGTTACTAAGTTGTCAACTTTTAGTTCTGATCTGAGATCTGCGTTGCTGCAGTACCAAGGAGCATCTACGACCATCCTGATGACTTTATTTTGTGTTATTTCCACTCTTTCTTTTGTTTTAATTCCGCTTCTGCATCAATCAGATTTCCTGACCATAAGATAGAATAGGCTCTAGTAATGATTTCAATATTCGAGTGTTATTGCTCATTCCTAGGCCGCTCCCTTCCTTTAATATCTGGTCCAGACCTCTAGCTCTTTTTAACGCCATTACCACTCTTCTGTTTTCGTGGTTTTTAAAATTTAATTTTCTGCCAAAAACGCATCCCAAATATATAGCTCGAATTCTGAATTTCACTTTAGAGTCTCTCACTTTTGTAGCGTTTATTTTCGGTAGACTGTTCCCAAAGTGAATAACTTCAGTCTTTTCTTTGATTAATTTTATCTTCCATTATTGCAGTACCTCATAACGCCTGTTTCTAATCAGTTTGCTGCCAATATGGCTATATAGTCTGCGAACTGGAATACCACATCTGTTGCGCTTTTCCTTTTTCTTGTTGGAAGGTCCTGTGTAGACATTTTTACAAGATTGGACTCAAAAGTGACCCTTGGGGTAGTCCTCTTGGTGTTCTTATTGACGACAATCCCTCTCCGCTTCTAACCTTAAACTTTCTATGTTTCAGGAAATTATAGATCGTTGCCACTATTTCATTCGTGGCTGTTTTCCTCTAAGTGACTTCTGTAACATTTGTTCCAGTGTAGCCGCTTGATTTATTGCTGCTATCTTTCTCCTACACCCAAATTGCCAAGGGGGATAATTTTCTGTTCCTCTGTCCAATCCTGTATCTTATAATTTAGGACAAACTCATAAACTTTTGACATTCCAGTTACGAAGGACATTGGACTTCTACTTGTTGGAATTAATGGGTCTTTGTTTCTTTTTAATGGATATTATCACAATTACTGCCTCTTTCTAGCTTTTTGGATAATAGTGGATGTTTACTATAGCAATATGTCCGTTAATTTTTTTATCACTCTCTCTGGTAATAACTTTAGCGCCCTTCCTGGTATATTGCTTTTCTTGAATTTAGAGCTTTAATTTTCTTTATTGTTTCTTCTTGTGTAAACCATCTCTTGTCTGTTCTGGTTGTGTTTTCTATAACCATACATTTCGCCCCCCTACCTTCAACTTCTTCCGACTTCATTTCATTAGAAAATTGTCTCGACTTAGAAAAGTGATCGACCATCACTTCTGCCTTTTCGCTGTCTAAGAACACCATCCCATTTTTTATCTTCCGCGCAACATTTGTTTCTCATTTTGCTAGTTTCCAAAAAACTCCTATTTCCTCTTCGACTGCTTCTATTTCTGTTTCCCATTTCATTTTCTTGAACTTGTCTAGCATCATTTTGACTTTATATTGGGGTTTCCTATAATTAATTCTTTTTATCATGTTGAGCCTTGCACGAGCCAATTTCGTTTTTCCTTCCCAGCACTCCCGAAGGAGATCTTTTACTTCTTCGTTGAGGTCCTCTCTATTTATTATGTTAACTATGTATCTGCTTTTGTTCAATGCCTCTTGAATCTGTTTGTTGAACTCATCTACAGTTTCCTCAATTCCTTGTTTAAGGTTTAAAGAAAACTCTGGGGCATATTCCTCCATAAAAGGTGCGTATCTCATCCAGCTTATCTTTTCAGTTTTTCTTTTTCCTGATCAGTGTTGTTATCTAGTTTGAGCTCCTTTGAGGTCTTCTTTAATATTTTGTGTAATGAAAAAATCTATTATAGGAAGATAGAAAAAATCTATCTTTTTTATGAATTTACGAACCTTTCTGCCATTTTCGTTCATAGATCAACAGTCTCTGATATGTTGCTACCCCTCCCCCGATGCCCTGCATATTCTGCCTGAACACATGAAATTCTGGAATGTGCCACCAATCTCAGTTATTAAATGCGTTTATTAACACTTCTTTATCTAGTTATCGGCGTATTGGAAATAGCCTCAACGAGTCGATAAATGATATAAAACAACGAAAAGATTTGCGATGCTTTATATCCAGATGATTTCACAAGCAGACATTGTATTCTGCGAATAGAAAGAAATGTCGGCAACTGCCGCTGGCCAAATGGCGAACACAGAGGGAGGCTAAAGAGATAAGAGTGCAGAAAGCTACATACCTTTCTGCACTCGACTCTTTCAAGAAACGCCTACTAGTTGTTGGAATATCCATCTCATTCTGTAGAAGGCGACATATAGTGTTCAAGATTTGTCAAACACCACCTGGAGTTGATTATTGGAGTTTCAATCTTATCTTAATAGAGGTCTGTTTAAATGCCACCCAGTGGAACGTCAGTCCTAATCTGTCGAAAACAACATATAGTTTTAAACTATTTATGCGTCACCTGGTTGTTCAAAGTTAGTTTGTCCTTCATCTTTCAAGCCTATTTATATCTTTTGAGATTAAGTAAACGTCTCCTACTTGTTGGATTATCAAACTCATTCTACAAAAGCAACATCTAGAATCCAAGACTATTAAGAAGCCATCTGGTTATTGAAATTTCAATCTTTCTTATCCAGAGCACATCTAGCGTTCAAAATTATTTAAACGCCACCAAGTTGTAAGAATTTTAATGTTATCCTGTCACTTGCAACATTTAGCGTACAAAACAGTTTAAACTCCAGCAGATTGTTAAATTGAATTGCGACATCTAGCGGTCAAGATTGTTTAAACTCGACTCGGTATGTAGCGTTCTTCATATCAACTTCCACATGCAAGAGGAAAGAGAAATGTCGACCACTGACGCAAACCACGCAACTCCTGTCTTCTAGTCCGTTAGAGAGAGAGAGAGAGAGAGAGAGAAGAGGAAAAGGGATGAAGAATATAGATCGCACGCATTAGATGACCTTCCTTTTGATGTTGTTTTCGCTTCGGCAGATGTTTTTCACATTTTTTGTGTGTTTGCATCGAATGTAGAATATAAGCAAAAAATGGTACATATTTAGAGAAAGAGAGATGTTTCATTCTCATTTATGCCGCCTTGTTTTCGCGCGGCATTTTTTTTTTTACTATAGAATTTCGCTTTTGGCGATGATCTACGATCTCCAGTAAACAACGCTATACTACAGTGGGCTCGGGTTTTTGCTGTTTTGTTCAAAAGAAAATTAATGATTTCCTTGCACGTGTTTGGTTTTGAACGGATGTTTTACGAGTTTTTTTGCTCATTTAAACATTGAACGAGAAGCAAAAGATTGTATACAAATTAGGAGATATTTATTTTTTGCTCTCTTTCACGGCTTCTTAACTTTCCCGGGCATTTTTTATTTCACGATGTTTTCCCTCGCCCGCAAGAGAGAGAGAGAGAGAGAGAAATGATCCTTATCCTTTTTGTGTCAACGAACGTAAGCGTGTATGAATATAGATTTTCGCTGATGGCTGGTACGGACAGATATATGGTATATTATATCTTCTAAATCCAGTTCCCCGGGTATTAGGTATTGTTAATAATAGTATAATTTATTTATGTTTTAACTCTCGCGAGCATACTCAACGTCACAACGTGTTGTGTGACGACTTTCACACGTTCTGTGGCAAGCAACTAGAGATACACATGGCTCTTGGCCTATAAATAGGCGCGCTGTACACCTTCAAAATGAGATCCTGTTCTCATTCCGCAAAGAACAGACCGGCCAGCCAATCGTATAAGCCAGCCACAGTCACACCATCCAGGGGATACCTGTGAATTTGTTTGGTGGGCCATATTATTTAGCTTACCCTGTTCCCGTTGTATCATTGCTTCCTTTGTTATGTATTGATTAGCTTCCTTTGTTATACCTTATGATAGTCCGTATGCATGCATTTGAATGACCGTACCTTTTCTTCCTGCCTAACCTATTCCTATGTAACTAGAGGGCATGCTGTGCTCAGTACCGGCTAATGGTAGTTTCCTAGACTACCTACCTAACCATTTGTGCATGTGGTGTGCTTGAAGTTACAGCCATTTTGCGCTGCTTTCTGTATTATTATTTTGTCACCGGCACCGCTAATATTTCGCTAAGCGCGGTTTTGTTTTTAGTATTATTATTATTGCATTACCGTTTTGCTATGCGCCGTTTTTTTATTATTTTAATTGCACTATCGTTTTCCTATGCGCCGATTTTGTTATATTGTCGCGTAATGTAAAATACAGAATAGAAATAAAACATATCCACTCAGTTGGGAACCGCATAATGTTTAAAAGAATGTGTAAAAAACGAAGAAATTTATATATCTCTGGTAAACTTATATCATAAGCTTACTTATAATGAGCAATTACATGGGAAACTTTTCAGCTAGATTTTGATTCAAGAGATTGGAATGTCGAGTCCAATGCGGGAAGAATCGGGGGTTTGAATATATAAAGAATTGCCTTCTCTAAAGCAGAGCAGAATTAAAAGTAGAACTTAGTAAATCAATTTCTGTGCCAGACTCTCTTTTATAGAAATATCTGCAACAACTATTGATACAAGAATGTAAATTTAAATATTTAATCTAACTGTAAATTATGTGCTAGAGGGGTTGATTATGTATTAATTTAATAAGATAGTGAACTTATAACTAATTTCACAATTCAAAAACCATCTTTTATAATAATGTTATTTTTATTAAAACTTAACAGTTATTTGAACTTAGAAGAGGTTATTATGTTTCTTAAATTAAACTTGCATTTGTTACGCTTCCATTTATTTCAGTATAACTATGTTTGTACGTAATCCAAACAATTATTTTAATTAAATCTAACTTCTAAAATATCGTTAATTATTTATTCCCGTTTACCATGAGTTTTATTTTAATTAATTAAAGCAGCTCTAACTTTGAGCACTCTCAGTCACTACCCAAACAGGGTATGACAATATTGTGTGTACTATTTAATATAAGAACACCTCTTACTTCATTTAACATTCATTCATTTGATTTATTATTAATATTTAATTGAATATATATTTTTCTTTCTCTAATTGTTTATTTTGTGTAGAAGAACAATACATGCTCTGACGACCGGAACAACAACGTCAGTTAGAAGAGCGGTCTCACTTTAAACGAACCTGGCGCCGGAGGAAAATTCCTGAAGACCGAATTATTCTAATATTTATTTGTGCCATTATTGTGACAAACGCTAAGATTCCCCATTAGTAGCGTCGTGAGTGGGAGTTCCGTTAGCATATATATCTATAAGAGATTAGATGATAACCCGTCGTAAAACGACTATCCATTACCAGGTCATATTTTATTTAAATGTAATTACAAAATTTGA
>WYDF02096336.1:0-10752 GCA_009867245.2 Adranes taylori | reverse complement strand
CTTACAGATTTTGCCGCTGTACACAAACTATTTATTTATTATTTTAGAGTAACGCACCATTATCTTAATTATTTATTGATATTTATTTTAGCTTTACCTTCATCAACAAACTTGTTACTAATTAAACTCGACTTAACTTTATTCATTAAAAATTATACTCAAGTTAATTTATCTGAATGATTCCCAAAGATATTAATGCTAAGTACCGCATAATAAAATACTTATAAATTTATGATCACAGTTTAATTAGACAGGACGTTATTTTTTACTTAGTTTGGCATTATGACGTTCCGAATTTTCTATTCCTCTACTAGAACTGGGTATCGTTTTTATACATACTGAACCCCTTCCACTTATTGATATGCATAATTTTTGTCATTATTAATTTGTACATAATTAACACATTCTAGAATATTCGCTATTTCCCTCTTCTGGTACATTTAGTCAATGTATTTCATTTAAGTATCTATACTGCTGTCAGGTTAATTACCTTTGAACGGAATTGAGATCAATCAAATCAGATGTGCTTTTGGTACCTATCCTAATAAAACCCACACAGCGTCCATTCATTTAGTTCAATCAATAACCATTTAAATTAATTTTATCACTTACACACTGACATAGTGCACTTCTGCTATCGATTACTGGGTTCGCGGGTAGTGCTAACACATCATACACTCAATTTAATGTTATTACACTTTTTTTAAGCCACACCTCCTAAATATTCATTTCTTCCGATTATTTGAACGCTAAACACTTCGGAAACAATCTAGTTCCGTCGGAACTTAATCTATTTCTATACTGTAATTCTGAACTAATTAAGATGCTTTTAAAATGTATTAACGTTATATTTTCTTCATAAATGGAAGCTTGAATGATTCTCTAAATGTGAATTACTACTTGTCGGGCTTTCCACTGGCATCCAACATGTTTACTGTTAACAACACTTCACAAGGTCTATGAGTCCTGAATTTCATGTATCTTTTATAAGTATTGCATGTTCGATCTTTCTAATCTCAAACTTAACAGGAACGTGGACAAATCTCCATGTTACAATATTAAAAATACTTATTATGCAATATTGAGTAATGTCAAGTCGAGAGTAATGACCGCTAATTGTCAAATGCTGTTTAATTTTCGGGTTTTCATTTTGTTTGAATCATCATTTTCTTTTGTTATTCATTATTAGTATAGTTTAATTTTACTCAAGTGGCTAGTTTAATTATTTTCTAACATATTATTGGCCCAGCAGTTCCCGAAATCAAGCTACTAAAGAGAGTCTAGTGAATGCCGCGAATTGAGTAAAAGTATATCACATGATTAACTGTCGGTTTGTCATTTCTAGTGTACGTGAATTGTATCACAAATTAACGTTGTGTACATATAGTTGTGAATACTAAACAGTACAAAATAGACGATGGCAGACGTTAATGTGTCAATTTGACGTCAGCAGTGGAATCTTCAAATAAAATGTGCACTTCAAGTTAAAAGGCGTTTATGCTGTAACAACAGGTATTATGAAGTGGACAGATGAAAGCACGAAAGATGAACTGGAAACATGGATGAAAAATGATACTACTGCCATGTGTATAATAACTTCCATAATGGAACTTTCCCAGATTACGTTAATAGGACACTGTGGTACTTCTAAATAAACTTGTGAAGAATAATTTGTGAACCAAACTACTTCGAAGAACTAGAGACTGAAAGAAACAAATCCGAAATATCTATGTTCATAAGTATAAGAAACTACGTTAACAGAATGTTGTAGCGCTTTAATTTATCATAAATCAGAACTATATAATGCCAGCCGATCCTAATACAGCTTTATGAAATTTAAATCATGTTAATGTGTTACAAGAAAATATTCTGTATTGAGAACCTGTAGGCACATTAATGTTTGCCGCAATTACAGCAAGACCCGATATTATGTTTGCTGTGAATGTAGTCAGAAGATTTCAAAATAATCCAACTATGCCGCATTGGAATGCTCTTAAAATAATGTTTCAATATTAGAAGCTAACACCAAACATTGGAATTCATTATACTGCAGATAATGATCAATTTATAGGATATTGTGACTCCGATAATGCAACAAATGTAGACACCCGACTTTCCACATCAGGGTATGACTTCATGATGTGTAAAGGCGCAATAACATGGTGCAGTCCTCGCCAACAGTCACTATCACTACGAATTGCAGAAGCTGAGTTCGGAGCAGCTTCTGAAGCCACGAAAGAAGCGGTGCGGCAGTGTGGTTAAATTGTGGTACAAATGTTATTTTAATGTGTGATAACCAAAATAATATCAAATTAATTAAAAATTCAGTGTATCATACACGTACAAAGTATATAGAAGTAAGATATAATTTTGTTCGGGAAAAATATGATGAAATATGAAAATATCAGCTGATATAAACATGAATTATGTATGTAAAACTGACCAATTGCTTATGTGATTCCGAAAGCTCTTCCTCATAGTAAATTTGAATATTTTAGAATGTATTTATGTATGATCAATAAGAAGTTTAATGTTAGGTTAAAATAAATAAGCTTACAATACGATGGAGTGCTGAAGTTGTTAAAACTTGCAATATTGAGTAACGTCAACTTAAGAGCTATGATCGTTAATTGTCAAATGTTGTTTTAGTTTCTTGTTTTCATTTTGTTAAAATCACCATTTCCTTTTATTATTCAATATTAATATAAATTGAATATTTGATGCTTCGTGGTTAAACAAAATTAATATTTCTTATTACTTGTGTCTCGAAAAAATGTTAACCCGCCCGGGACTCGAACCCGGACCTCTCGATTGCCGGTCACTTGCTCTTCCAATTCAGCTAACGAGCACTTATTCGAAGACACACATAATTTTTAATATCTATTTGTTTTCCGTATCTATTAATATAGGCCACCTGTTGGTTACTGTTGCTCGATTTATTCGTCATCGGGTAGATGGAGCTTCCTGGATGTTTTTATTAATTTCTTTTTCGCTTTGCTGGCGATCGTATGTTTAATTGAATATGTGATGTTTCCTGGTTAAACCTTCAGGCTGGCATTATTTAATAGAGTAAATTATGAAATTAATATTCAACAAATACATTAACAACTACATATTAACAATTATTTGTGTCTTCGAATAAGTGCCCGTTAGCTCAATTGGAAGAGCAATCAATAAGAAATAGAGATGTCCGACTTAGAGTACCTTACCGGGTAAATATTTTTTCGAGACACAAGTAATAAGAAATATTAATTTCATAATTTACTCGATTAAATAATGCCAGCGTGGAGGTTTAGGTTTAACAACGAAACATCAAATATTCAATTAAACGTGCGACCGCCAGTAAAGCGGAAAAGAAATTAATATCCAAAAAATATTCAGCAGGCTCCATATACCCGTTGACGAATGAATCGGTCGACGGTAGAAAACAGGTGGCCAAAAGAAGTACTGATATATCTTATTAGATATTTGTGGCTTAAAATAAGTGCCCGTTAGCTTAACTGAAAGAGAATCGACCGGCAATCGAGAGGTCCTGGGTTCGAGTCTCGGGTCCCGGATGTGGTAAACATTTTTTCCAGACACAAGTAATAAGAAATAATAATTTCATAATTTAAATTAAATATTAATATAGTTTAGTTTTACTTAAGCGACTCTTTTAGTTGTTAACTCCGGCTTCCGAGTTCCACTACCAACAACATTTAAAGATTTAACTCTGAAAAAGATTTTCTTCTTGCCAACTTAGTATTGGTATTAACTGGAACATATATAATTCCTTTTAGCATTTTCTTATATTCTTGACTCAAATAAACTAAACACTGTTGCTATATGTGGATTTCCACACTTGTGCAAATATCCTTATGCAGACAAATATACACAGGTATATTTATCAAATAAAGCAGAGCGTGAAAGAACTCTAATAATTTTAGTACAAATATTTTAGAATTTACACTTATACAAATACAAATTCATTGTCCCCTTTATTGTGCAAAGTTTGTATTTTTATGTTTGGAATTATGGGAGTCCTAACTTGTGAGGAATTTCTTTGGAATCAAGACGACGTTTACAATGGATGTTTTTAGTATATCTTTAGTATATTTAAATTAGAAATGTTTATTCTAGTTTAAATAAAGGGTTAAAATAATATACAATATTAATAAATATATAACAATTTTTGCAAAGGTAACATTATGAAACTTCTTCCGTAATAACTTAATACCTATTAAGAATAAGTATTAAAATTATATGCAATAAAAATTTGAGAGGTTTATAAAATAGACCTAAAATTTTTTAATATCAATATAATATAAAATATATAACATAGTATAGTTTTGTTCCTATATGACGTCAATGCGCAAAATACATTTAACAGATTATGTAATATAATAATGTAATAAATATATATCTGGATCCTTCCGCTGTTGCTGTTCTTTCGAGAAGGAGACTACTACGAATCATAACATATAATTTGATGTTGACACATATATACAGAGTGAACTTTTTTACTTTACATAATTTACAAAGCAATAATATAGTAGACTATATACGCTATGTTGTAAAAAATTCCATATTAAAATGGAATGAAATAGATTAATTATTAAGTTTTTATAGTTACATATTACTACCTAGATATGCTAATTTACAATATATGACTACTTTTGTTCACATTGTATAATTTGTGTTGCTTATTTTATACTAGCTAAACTCGGCCATGCTTCGCTGTGGATCAGTCTGATATAAAATGAACTTGAGCCTGATATGAAATGACAGCGACATTACCTATGGCGCGACCAGCGATATGGCCTAACAAAATTTCAAAAATATGTGTTTCCGTGTTCCCACTTTACGACCGCGGCATTGCCGGGGCCAGCCATTTGGCTTAGTTGTCGCGGTCAACGATATGGCCTTACAAAATTTCAAGGATATGTGTTCCCGTATTCCCGTGTTCCCACATTAAGTATATAACAACACGCGCGTATTAGAATGCAGCTTTGTGTCAAAATTTCAATGCATTCCCGTTTTCCCCCATTTTTATTACATATTTTTTTATCTAGAGTATATGTAAGGTGTGTGTCAAAATTTGAAGTCAATCGGTCGAGTAGATTTCGAGGTTTGCGAACAAAAACCTCGTAGGTAAATTTTTATATATAAGATGTATATTGCTGTAGCAGAAAAGAGACAAGTCGTATTAGATAAAATTAAAATATCCCTTACTGAAACAACAAAATCTAGATAAAAACAACTATCCTTCTATAACTAAATACACTTTCTAATTTTTTCAGAGAACGAAAATTTCTGAATTGTTTGTAGAATTATTAATTGTTTAAAAAGTCATTGTCTGCTAATGTATTTTGCTTTTACTCTAAGTTTGATGTCTTATAGATGGTAAAATATTATTTCTAAAAGTCAAAAATATTTAACAAATTTCAGAGTTTTATCTCTAGACATCTATAAACAAAATTTTTAAATTAATTTCAAAAATTTGTGGAAATATTAGGGGAAGATTTAATATTATTTTGGACTCCTTTGTCGTAAATACAAGTTCCTTAGATCCAAAGAAAAAATTATATTGTTTTCAACAAAAAAATATAGGGTTGAATGAAACAAAATCTGTTAAAGCTGTTTATCTTAGTCTATAAATTATATTCTAATAAATTCAGAATGCAGTAAAATCTATTACAATCGAGAAAGACGCTCATACTATTCGGCACCTCTAGGCAGGGCCCCCTGTTTAGACCTACATTCTTGGCTAGTATATAAACGGAGATTTAGGGACCTTGCAGAAATTGTTAGAAAATTACGTACTCACAGTGTTCTAATGAAAACTATACACATAAAGTCAGTGAAACACGGCGACGAGTCTGTGATACGCATGTAAGATTTTCTATTTATTTATTTTGTGCAAGAGCTGATAGAAAGAATGAAATTTTTTAAATAACTTTAATTAGCTGTAACTAATTATTATCAAACGCCAATTAGGTCAAATATCTTTAATCCTTATTATTCGTATCAATTATATTATATAAAATTAAGATTCGTTCTTTATTTTTGTATTTCTTGTTATTTGCAGTTTTAAGTATTTTATTTTATCTATTGCAGCATTTTCTATTATTTGCTGTATTCACTAAAAATGGAGCCACCTGCTCTAAAGGCGCATGATTAGTGAGCTGACATCATTGTCGTGTTCTACAATTCTTGTTTAGAATAGAAATATATCGTAAACGACATTCACGAGCGTTTAACCCATATAGAGATTGTTTGTTCTTTGAAATTATCACTCCGCTAGTTTAAACAGATAGACCACTAGACTGGAATTTGAGAGACTCTGTTTCGAATCCCGAGTGGGAATATTTTTTTTAAACGCAAATAATAATTGTATATTAATTTAGAATCCATTATATTAGTTAATTATTACAGATAATTAAATGATTAAATAATTAAAATTAAGATAGTCATTAAAATAATATTTTTTATACTTAAGTTCAGGATACCATAGATTCTAATTCTTCCAAATAAATTATTTAGCATAGAAACGCACTGTGGATCAGTAACCAGAAACGCCCTGTGGATCAGTAAGATAATAATTTTCTAACGTAGACCACTAATGATAATTGTTGATTAATTTTTGACAAGAAAACAATAATGAATGTGAAGCAAAAGTACAGAAGCTAAAATATATGGCCGTATATTCTTTTTTATTTCTCAGGTGGTGCTATTTTGAAAATATAGCACTTCAGTAAAAATAATAATATAAACTTTTGTTAATAAACAAAATAGAAAATATAATGTTAAATCGCGTTTTAAAAGCAAAATGCTTACCACTTACAGAAATAATAAAGCAGATACATAAAAAAAGGAACAGGAATACGTAAAAGCCATAATAGCAAAATATATGCAAATCATAGAACACAACAATAATATGTAAATACGCATCAAACAAGCAATGCTCTTCGAGTGATTTTTGAAATGAGTTTGTTTGTCTTTTAATATTTTGAATATCTATGATTTACATTTTTTGATCATATTTACTTTTTCAAAACTAGTCCGACAATTTATTTATCCAAAATAACAGCAATTATTTTACTATACTGGTGAATGCTTCGGGCACAGACTTTGAGCCGAAACATTCACCATTTTATAATCAGTCAACGAAAATAAATTTTTCCATTGAACCATAATTTTTTTTATGCTTTTAGTGTTATATAGATAACTATTAAATATCTTTCGCCAAACACTAAAGATTTGCCCGGATCACTGGTGGTCCTCGGACCACATGTTGAAAAGCAGTGATCATTATTTATTTTCAAATCCAAATCACATAAAACTGATTTTGAAGTTGCTTTTCACAATGCTGTGCACTCACTTTGGCTAATAGTACCAGATTTTCGGACGCAAAAGTCACTGGGAACAATGTTGTAATAGGAAAATTTATAATTTTGGGTTGCTAACTATTTATCGACAAGATAATGATAACAGCAAATGAGTCTAATTTATGTACATTTGGTGCGCCATATCTTGCAGGGATATTTTTCCACTCATTTAGGCTTCTAATTGAAGACAAATATATTTATCAACCAACTTTTGCAAATCATTTTATGCACGTTTTGCAAAATCTTTTAAGCATTTTAAGCCAAATTTTAACATTTTTATAAAAATAGTTTCCGAAAATCAGTGTCTTGTATTATTGCAAATTAAAACAAAAAGTTTGAGACGCGGAAAATATCTAAGTTTCATTTAAACATAATACAAAATATGAGAAATATCAAAAGAAATATGAGATTAATTAAAAAAAATATGAAATAAGAATAAAAGTGAATATGAGTTTGTAAAATATCTTTCACATAGGTTAGTAAAAGTAAAATTTAGTAAAATTAGTAGATATTCAGAGTTTTCTTGTCTGTTGTACAAATACATTTTTGATGTTTACTAGTAAAAATGCTTTTAATGTTAATCTAATATTAAAACTAATACCATTAGGAACATGTCGAGATGTTCTTGCGTTAATACCGAGTAGCTGTTTGGTGAATGTGACGACTTGGCGCATTATGGTTACGTAGACATTTTTACCTAAGGCAACACTTAAGTTCAAGTAGATAGGCGTTTTCTAGCCATACGAGCGCCGCTCAGCACTTGCTGAGTGGATCCTCGGCGCATTCTCAGTGTTAACATTGAAATCGTAGTAGTATTATGCATAGTATGTGAAGGTACGGTGTAGACATGTTATGGGTCTTGTTTTAAACTGTTAGAAGAGCATTTTATATTTTTACTTTAACTAGGCTTACCACGTACTTCCAATTTATTACTTTTTCTAGTTGGATTAGGTAATTCGTAACACTCCATGATATATACATATATAGAAAGTCTATAAATACTAATAATAATACAATCTATTAACTGTAATATATTTTATGTTCTATTTGTATTTACTTATAATAAATATTAAAACTAATTACTTTTGATTATTTGGAATAAATATTACGAGTAAATATTGTTGATATTATGCAACTATTACACTGATATTTAATAATTTTTCTACAAACAAAAGAAAGTTCTAATTAATATTAACCCAGATCTAATACATTGAACACTTGGCATGTAATACATTGTTACGTAATTCTACACTTGCAATGTAATAAGTTTATTTATCACTACTATTTGAATGATTGATATTGTAGTTACCAACTTTGTAGTTACTATATATTGAAAAATGTTCTGTAATTCCGCTTACAGGTATGAAATTTATCAACAATTATACAAATTGAACAAACTTTTATTGAATTTGTTTCTATACATTCGAACAAAACATTCCATTTACGGAGCAAACGCTAAAATTTTCTCCAATTAAACATTAAAGAAATTAGAAACAAACTACAGTTTTCCAAAAATTGTAGGTAATGCATTTAATGTCTAACGTTTCTTTTTGTACAAAACGGATTAAGAAACTTTGAATACTTCGTACGACTTTTACAGGTTCTTAACAAAACCTACCATCGAAATGTTAAATGGGTAAATAAACGTTGGCATTTCTGGATGAAAGTTTTTTCAATACTTGCAAGGTAGTACTTGCAACATCTAAGATTGTGGGCACTACTAAATGTTTGTTATTTTCAACTACATTAATTTTTGATCTATTTTTAAGTTTATCTTCATCATTTTGTTGAGTGGTATAATTAGTTTATTTTCCAAAGGTAGATACAATTAATCGTGGCATATTTTAAACCACTAAAACATTTTGATACTTTTGGAGCTCGTTTCTACTACAGTCAAGCCAGCAGACATCAATATAATTTCTGGTACGTACAAAAGACAATACAATTCCAAATAAATTGTTTTACACAGTTGCAAAATAGCATATATTATTGTTTGTGGGATGAGATTTGCTTTATAAACCTTAATTCTTTAAAGGTGAGTTTTGTACCCTGTACATTGTACTTTATATATGTAAAGTGCTTTACAAAAAATTTCAATTAACCCAGTACCTTTTACATTTGCCTGACAGTGTATCATGTTATGAAGTACGGGTCTGTTACTTAGAAATTCACCGTATGCACTGAACACATATCACTCTTTGAATATAGTGACATTGGACATTGACATGGATATTATCCGTCAATTTTTGGCTTTAGAGAATAAACATTCAAATAGAATGAAAGCTTGGTGGCGCCTTTATCCCAATATTCACAATTTTGTATTATTGAACTTATTACATAAGTGTTGAAGGAATTACGTAGCAATGTCTTATAATCCAAGTGTTCAACGTAATAGATCTGGTTTGAGATTAATTAAAACTTTATTTTGTTTGCTATTCGTCATGATGGACTATGACGAATAGCTTTACACAACTATGAAAAGTAATAACCCTAGTTACAGTAAAATATACAATACTCTTCCAACAGTTTAAAAGAAGACCGACCACGCATAATATGCATAGTGCTATTAAGATTTCAATGTTAACGCTGACAATCCGTTCAGCATCCGATGAGCGGCGCTCGGACTGCTTTGGATGGTTAGAAAACGTTTATCTGCTTAAACTTGTACGGTACCTAAGAGCTATAAAATGTCGAGTTGGCGTCCGCCCGCGTAGTGTATGTATTATACAACATATCTTGTCAATAAATTTGTATACCATTAAACGGTAGTTTTATTTCATCATGTCGTTCTCATTAGTGTTGCAGTAATTAATAATGGATATTTGAATTGAACTGAAACATAAGTTACCCTTAATATTGAAACACAGTACATAAGTTGGATTCAATTAGGTCATTTGATTGTCAATCTAGTAACCAGAGATCTCTGGTTCGACTCTAGTCCAAACAATTTTATTTATAAACATAAGCACAATTGCCATTAAAACAATAAATGAAGCTTGAATAAGAAGTAGGACAATTTTTGATAAATTGTAAATAAATATTAAAGATGTGTTATTATAATTGAATAATAATATGTAACTATAATTTTTAAATAATATATAATAGCTAAAATATGCTATTTATAATATTAGATATACTTGCAAATTCATGAGAAGTGAGTGTATTATTATTAATTAAAAAAATGCGCAAAAAGGTCATGATTTTTATAATAGTCAACTATGTTCTGAAATAGGTTTTCTTTAATAGTATCATCTGAAATGTTCACCCTGTATATATATATATATATATATATATATATATATATATATATATATATATCGTTTTTTTATATAATAAACATATATTGTTCTTGTATGATATTTTATGTGTATTATAATATAGCCAT
>WYDF02096325.1:0-10752 GCA_009867245.2 Adranes taylori | reverse complement strand
ATCCATAACCACAACTGAGTTAGGTGGCAGATTTGGAATAACTTGTTGTATTATCCACTTTTCGAAGTTGAATGAGTACATTTGCCCGTGATAGTCTCATTAGGTTAGGTTAGGTATTGTTCTCAGCTAAGAATTTATTTAAAAATGGGTTTTTAGCAAAACTGTATAATGCAATAAGGTAATGATTGAAGAAAGATAATCAAATAATGATTAAGAGAAACTGACTCAAATAATGACCTATAGTATAAAAAAGAGTAGTTATAAAGATAAAAAAACCTTATGTTAATTACTTTTAAACGAGTAGATAAGATGTTCATATAGTTCTGAATTATTATATTGTAAATATATAAAAAATTAATAAGCAATCTACAAAAGTTCAGTAATATGTGAGACGCTAGTGATCTTTTCAATATGACAGAAACCAGGGACCCTATTTTATGGCATCTAATAAATTTGGTGCAATATCTTTTTTTATTACTGAATTTTGTGCATTTCCTTGCTTGTTTCATTTGGTGTCGAATGTAGAAAGGAATGGGGTTGCACTATCTTACAAAAAAAAATTATAAAATAATTAATAAGGGCTATTTTTACCTATTATTTACAATGAAAAAATATCTGTATTAACTATTTGCGTTATTACATGCATTACGTTAGAAAGGAATCTATTTTCATTATATTTCATTCATGTTTATAAAATTTATAGCATTTATTGCAAATTTTATTGAAACACGTGTGATAAACTTCATATCCAAATATTAAACAATATTGCACTAAGTAGTAATATTCATTAGTTTTCGTTTTACCATTTAAAATTTGTTTATCAATTTCTTAATTGAAATTGGGTAACCCTAATATTTCTGACATTCCAATCGAATTCCTTCGGATCGTCATCTTTCAAAGATCGCACTCTTCCGTGTGTTGTCTAGCGTAACTATCTGGATGTAAATAAAATTTGTTTGTGCATCGATTTCTAGTTTACGCGGTCTGTATAGATGTGCCTCTAATCCCCATAATATGTAAAAAGAATTGAACAATTGGACGTGTTTTTAAAAATTATATTGTTAATTAATTCCAGAATTATTCTATTTGTCTAAGAATTAATGATTCTTGTTGATGTGATTCTAGGGATAAAGGAAAAACAATAAGTTATAAAAGACTTGAAATTAAGTTTTTATTTAGAATTGTGCTTTCTCAATCAACATTGATTTCATGCAATGTTGCATAGGCGCTGAACCATACTTATATATAATATTACCTTTCCTTTTCATAAAAGGTTACTTATAGTCTAATACAATAAAATCACTAATTATTGTTAGCATTAATTAGTATATTCTTGAATAGAAGAATAGAATATAAGTATGCTTTAATTGATAGTTACAAAAATTTGACGTAATCAATGTAAACTGTATTTATTATTTAAAATATATACTTAGCTTTTTTTAATTATTTATGAATTGTAATACTACTACATATTTATTTTTGTATGGACAAGTATAAATTTTGCATTCCATTAAAATTTAATGGATTTATAATAATTTCAGTATATACTTAAATAGTTTTACTTTATTAAATAACATTCGATTTGTCTTTTCTATTTAATCAAATATAATTTACACAATTTTACATGTATTATTTATAACATATAAAGTTATTAAAAATATCTATAATGTTTTATTTATATTAATGAAAGAATTTAAACTTTTTCATTTGTTAATAGGTACACAGAATTTAAAAAAATGCGTAAACTTTTGTGCAGTGATTCGTGATGTGAGAGGTGCGGGAATGTATTTGCGGGGACAAGTTTCTGTCATATATTCCGGCGTATAAGTCGACACTTAAAGTTCATAAATGTACTTATACATTAGGCGTCGGTTGTCTTATATGTCATATACATAGGTGCTTAAATTTTGATTAGAATTTTAATTAAAAACCAAACTTTGAATTAAAATTCAATCTTAATTTTAAATAAAAAGTTAATTAATAAGAATAAATCATTTTCTTCGGGACTTTTTAAATTCTTCAATTAATCTGAATGATAACATTCATAAATTTTAAAATCATAAAACTTCGTAAATACTGTCTTGAGACTCATTATCTAAATGATATGTCATATGGGACAATAATGGAATGTGGTGGATTGATTTCATTTGCTTTGTCATCCGTATCCCATAATAAATAATCCCAGCCCAGACTTGAGCTACAGTGACTTGGGACAAATTTCAACTTTATGAGTAAATTAGGAGTAATAAAATATTTTAATCCTGATAAACTAATTTTAAATATCGAAAGTATACCCATTGTTACAGATACAGGGAATAATATTTTTTCAATTTCTTGTATAGGCACGTCATCATTATCTGGTACATCAAAATGTAAATATGTTTTTATACCCTTTAAATTTCGTAATAAGAACACGTGAGTTAATTTTACCGGTAATTTTACTTTTGTTTCTTTCCTAGTCTCTTCATCATAAATATATTGTACATACACAAAATCATCTTTATTGAAGGACACAGAACTACCTGAGGTACAACTATTGTCATGTACATCTTAAATTTTTAATTTTTTCTTTTTATTTAATGACTTAATTCCGCTCAGTTTTTATCACCTTTATCCGAGCTGTGATGCAATGAAATGAAATCACTAACCTCCTCTTCACTTTCATTGTTCATTGATTTTTGTTTCTCTTTTTCTGCAATTACAATTAGCCTACTGAATTTTATTGAAACCTGTTTGAAGAGACTTCTTGGATGTCACAGCTATTTTTTCCAATTGCTCTATTACATTTAAATCTGCCTAGCTCTGACCGGTGTGACATTAATTTTTTTCCGTGGGGCAACTTTTGTATTTTGCCCTGGTTTGATTTAGAAACTCTGTGAATGTTTCTGACCATTGCTTGTCTGCGTCGATGTTTGCCTACAGGTGTTTCATATACCATATACGTTCGAAGTACGTATAGATTTAAGAAAGATATATGATTCATGTTTTGAGAATTTTTCTATTTTTCTATTTTACCTATGTTTTTAGTATGTCTCTTATATGCAAATCAGTGTAATCCTTTCTAGCATAATTCAAACAGGGGGTGAGGAATAATTTACCAGAAAAAAAAAGTTTAAAAAAAGTTCTTGGTGAAAAATTTAAAGAAGGGTGAATTTTTCGTTGTCTAATGTACATATATATTTTCAAGAATAGTTCCTAACCTATTAGATCGATTTGGCTGAAATGTGATAAGCAGGTGCACACAATTGTTCCGGAAAAGTGATTTTTTCTTTTTTTTGCGTCATTTGTATCACAAAAAATTGAGTTCAAATTAGGAGGCTGAAATTTTGCATACCTCGCAGAATGCGTCTCGCAGAATGCGTCGAACAAAAGAAGTCCGATGTCTCTCTCTTGTACAAAAAGCGACGTTGCCACGTTCAAAGTTTAAATATACTTAATTTTTTTATCAGATTATGTCAAGATTAAAAAATCATTATTTTTAACCAGAAAAGAAAACAAACAAATCACAATATTGCCGGACGTAAAGCAACGTGATAAAAAAATAGCCTTCTCCCAGCTCTTAAAATTGAAAATTTCATGCTGCTAACTGAACAGGGTTAAAAAGTATAATTTTATCCTAAGTAAGGGCTATGTCCCAAACATGTCATTTGACTATACTTTTTATATGACTGCATCATTTTCTCTATATTTATTTTGCCCCTCACTCTGTTCACAATATCACACTACATATCAAGTAAAGATCCGCATTAATTTTCTACTAGTGTTTTTCACTTTACAACATTTAAGTTATTTAACTCGACGCATATTTCACTCTTGACACGTTCAGTGGTTGCAACATATATGTTAAACCATCGATACACCGGCAATTTTTGTGTTATTTTCGGTTGTTATTACAACGCATAGCTGTTTCTGTACGGCATTTAGGCATTTCGTATATAGTCGTCCATACTAAAGCCGCTTTATTTGCGGACCATCTCTAAAACACATGTAAAGTACCTAATAACATAACAAGTTTCTTGAGGAAATAAACAATCTAGCGAATGATCTGTTTACCTGCCACGCACCACTGTTAAACTTTCCTAAATATGACGATATCCTATCATCAAAAACGAAGTATGTAACTGAAATATTAAATAAATGGAATCACATTACTCCTGGTTTATTAAATGTCTCTTACTGGGGCACTTCCCAATCAATTAGCAAACTGACCAAACAGTCATGATTCCGAAACGACATAAAGTCCTATTTTATCATATCGACCAATTGCACTTCCAACGTTTTAGGAAAAACCTTTGAAAGAATTTTTACATCCCATTTACTAAAGTGTTTGGAAGTCAACAAAATTCTTCCAGGTAACCAATTCGGTTTTAGAGCATATAATGACATAACACGAGCACTAAACAGTGGGCATTGCGCATTAACAGTATTTCTAGATTAATAAGATAAGTTAATCATTTTGAAAACTGCATATTGAATATGTAATGCCCAACTAGCTTAAACAAGCGAATTAAGGTAGATGAATCTATTTCTGGCATTCGTGGAAGTCTTCATCCGTATCCTCTATTTTCTGTAGCATCATTGTTATCAATTAATGAAAACCAACGACTCAACATATCACAGCACTCTGTTTATTTTAACTAGCTTGCAAATTCTCATGTAATGCACACAACGCATTATTACAGAGGTCTGTGAACGTATATGGCAGTTGACTTAAAATGAGCTGCACCATTATGAGGCACTAATCCATCTTCACAAACGACATAATAAATTAATTTTAACAAACAACATCTTGTGACAGAGTCGCCATCGCGACGCTGCTAGCTGAGACTCCTAGAGATTGTCACAGATGGCGCAATCAAATATGTAACTTCAGAATATAATAACCTTGTGAAATATGAATTCTTGTGCGCCAGGTCAATTTAACGTGGGACCGCATGTTGGAATCGTTTCACCTGTTCTCGGTGTATTCGCTGGGGACACGGGCAGCTACAAGTAAGTGATTAGCCTAGATATTCGTGTTGTGGACAGCTGAAAAAGATTCTAACAGCTAATTATTACAACAGGTAATTAACGATTTTACCAAATAAAGTCTATTGATCTTCTTAGACGAAAGAAATCTAAATGCACAGAGAAATGTCAGTAATCAAATGTTAAATTTAATTAATATCTCATCAAAAGCGGTTACCAAATAAACTGTAGCGATTCTATGATAAACAAAAACAAAATAGAATCGGTGCATGTAGAGCAATATAAGTGTGGGGTGATAAAATAATAAAACAATAATGCGGAAAGCATGTACAAATATTTTATAATGCAATATGGGGGCGGATGTAAATCTAAATACACGATATTAACAACGGAGAAGGTAGGAATCTTAGGACACTAACACTTAGGACTATAGGTCACTAACCCCGATTAGCGCAGGTACTATGTTCGTCGAGTGACTAAAATTAACGCAGGTTAGAATTATACTCTCTAGTGGATAGAACCGAAAGGAGACCACTATAAACTGCAATGCGACTAAAAGCAACCCCGATTAGCGTAGGTGTTAATTGTACGCTCCAGTTAACAGGAACCAAGTTGGTGGTGTGGTAAAAGGAGAAACAAAGCTACTCAAAAGACATGCGTTAAACAGAACAGTATACGATATATGAAATCGCTTACCAAACGCGTCATTTCCTCGGCGACTGCCGCTTTGTCTGCTATATAGGCTTTAGTTGATTAAAATCTCGGTATTTGTAAGCCGAAGTCGTCGCTTAAAGTTCTACTTGGTCTGTTAGCATATGCTTAGCCATAACACATAATTATTGTCCCATGTGTGGTATTCACACGTTACACTGTAAGCAGTCAACCAAGCAGACAGCAATAACGACGAGCGAGCCAATGCATATTATTTACAATCCCGTATGGTATTCACAAAAAGTAGTGAAGTGAGCGTGCAGCATATATGTTCGATCGGCCGCCGCTTAGCATATTTACATATTATAACATAGACAAAACAAAACCACTACATTTATTTATCTACATATCATGTACGGAAAGCGTCCATACACATTACATTAAACATAGGTAATGTGTGGTAATTTATTTAATCTATTTTAAGTAACATGCTGTGTCTCTTTGCATTAACTGTTCTAATTCATCTTTTAAGTACTAACCTATTACGCTATATATAAGAATAAAATAGTATTACATTAAGACAGTCAATAACTATTCTTTATAATAAAATATATGTATAAGTATGTCGTTTCGAAAACTGCACTTCGACTATATGAAATATCCAATTCGCT
This sequence comes from Adranes taylori, assembly GCA_009867245.2. Classification (NCBI taxonomy): domain Eukaryota; kingdom Metazoa; phylum Arthropoda; class Insecta; order Coleoptera; family Staphylinidae; genus Adranes; species Adranes taylori. Next base: position 4,462 of record WYDF02096325.1, on the reverse strand, counting down.
TTAAAAACCGGGTCAAGGTAGATGGATCCATTTCTGGCATTACTGGAAAACTTCATCAGTATCCATTGCTTTCGGTAGCATGATTATCATCAGGTAATGAAAACCAACAACTCACGTTAATTTGAAATTTCTCTGAAAACTAATTCTGAAAACTTTTGAGGTTAATTTGAAATTTTTTGTAAATTTAGTTTAAACTAATTTGAAAATATTCTATATAATGTACACCACTGTCTCTATATTATGTAATTAATAAATAATGGTTATTTACTGTCTTAAAGAAATACTATCATACATATATTTTATTCTTTTAGATATATGTATTCTTCTGGATTTTGATATTTTGAAGTTCCACTGAATGGTATTGATTATTTTTATAGTTTGTATTGAATGTTGTAATAGAATTACGAAGTAATATGTAATATTAGGGGTAAAAAGAGTTGGTTACAACTCTTGTAATAGAATACATGTAATAGAATACGTCGCTGTTGTAATAGAATTACACCACTGTCTCTATATTATGTAATTAATTAATGGTTATTTACTGTCTTAAAGTACAACTATCATATATATATATTTTATTCTTTAGGTAGCGTAATCGCCTAATATTTAGAGATGAATTAGAGGGGTTAATGAAAAAAGACTTTGATTGTTAAAGTTCATTTATCATCTCGTTTATGGAGATGGATTAGCGTTTCATAATTGATCATCTCACTTTAGTATTGTTTCGTAAACTTTTATAGATCTCTGTAATAATGCGTTGTGAACGTTACCTAAATATAGAAGTTTCGAATTGGTTTAAACAAGCCGATTGTAGCCGTATTTTGAGTTGTTGGGTATCACCTATCCTTGTCTAGTTTTTCCTATCCGACAGCACCAATGTGCCTTGTGCGCTGAAGATACATTTTGTTTGGTTACGTAGCCGTAAGAAGAAAAGGCGAGCCGTAAGTTACAGATATCTTTTGATAACTTTTTCAAATGATATCACCCCATATTCTAGTAAAACTCAAGCTGTCTTCATTCAGCACCGTAACCATGTTCGAAAGAAATTTCTAAATCGCGTCTATATTCTGGTCGGGTCCTAGAACGTACCCATTTTGTTAAAAGACGAGGTCTGTTATATAAGCGTCACATTCAATAAAAAGATCAACTGGAACTCAAATCTAAATAATGCCCTATCCAGAGTGCGTAAGCGCGCTAATTTGATTTCCATACTCCGAGGACAGATTAGGAGTGGTCATCCTAAAACTTTGCACCACTTTACAAAACATATTGGGCCAGCTGTTTTATATTCCACACTCTCAAATGCGCAAACGCACAGAATGTGAATGAAGAGTACTTCGAAAAAATCACATGCTACATTTCCGATTTCTCAGTTAATTTCTATATAAACACCGCTCTGCCGAACCCGCCGATCACAAATCGCCTAAAACAAGCCAAATAACGGAGTAGAGGGAAGCAGAAAACAAACCTATAACCGACCAAACTCTTCGATCCTAGTGGCAAGCCAATTGCCATCGCAGATCCTTGCCTCATTCGCCAGCTTGAATCATTCAATCCATGCAGAAACCTCCAGAGTATCTAAAAGATATACTTGAATCAATCTCTTTTTACCCCTAATGTGATTCCTTTCCCGACGTTATACATAAAAAAATATACGACAAAACTTAACAAAAAAAAAAAAATGAAACACAACAAAAGACGTACAACAAACACTTTTTACACACTACAGCAAGCGCAGTCAAAAAAAGATACACACGATCTAATTAGTTAAGTCACTCTAATTAACCAAATTCCCTCATCACTTGAGCATGTTTTCACAGGTTTCTTTTGCCTGTAAAGAAAATGTTGTAGTGTATCTTGCCTGCAAGCTATCTGCTTTATATAATTTACAATTATTTCTCTTGGCAAATGTATCAGATAGTGGTGGCAAAATAATTATGTAATTTTTTGACATTGCGTAGTCTCGTTCTAAAGAAAAGTAAACAAAATTGTTCAATTTTCAAAAGCAACCACTTGAGAATAATCAGTACAATATTCAATTCAGAGCACAAGCGTGAAACTACAAGATGGTCGACTGTTGCTAAATATAGTAAAGAACTTATCGGTTGTATAATTTAATTATTTCAAACTCTGAAAATGTTCAACTTATGACTAAATATCATGTTTGATTCATAAATATTAGAAAAATGTGCCGTGCAAAAAAGAATGAAACTGAATAAAATACAAACATATTTTTATTGCAAATAAAACGAAAAATCTTTGTTTAAAATATTTCAGTATGTATATCTACATAGGATCAATTTTTATTCCATGCGCATTCACGAATTGATTGTCAATTAACAAATGATTTTCCGATATTTCCAGTTTAATTTCTTCAGTGCAATTTTCAGTCTTAAAATTACAAGCTGGAAACTCGAAAGGTTTCTCTTCTGAATGAGTTCGTTTGTGTATTAGAAGGATTCCCTCTACTGCAGTTTTGAAACCACATATCATACACTCAAAAGGCCTTTTCCCTGTATGGGTTCGTATGTGCCTTACAAGATCTTCTTTTCGTGCAGTTCTAAAACGACATTCCACGCACTTGTGAGGCTTCACTCCGCTATGAGTTAGCTTGTGTCTTACAAGATTTGCTTTTATTACAGCTTTGAAGTCACATTCTGTACACACGAAACACTTCTCTTCTGAGTGACTTCGTTTGTGATTTAGAAGACTTACTTTGTGTACAGTTTTGAAGTCACATTGCGTACACTCGAAGGGCTTCTCTTTTGAATGAATTCGTTTGTGATTTAAAAGATATTCTTTCACTGCAGATTTGTAGTCACATTCCGTACATGCAAAAGGCTTTTCTTCTGAATGAGTTCGTATGTGATTTAGAAGACTTACTTTGTGTGCAGTTTTGAAATCACATTCCGTACAGTCGAAAGGCTTTTCTTCTGAATGAGTTCGTTTGTGTTTTAGAAGATATGCCTTTAATGCAGTTTTGTAACCACATTCCGTACACTCGAAAGATTTTTCTTGAGAATGTGTTCGTTTGTGTTTTAAAAGATATTCTTTCACTGCAGATTTGTAGTCACATTCCGTACATGCAAAAGGCTTTTCTTCTGAATGAGTTCGTATGTGATTTAGAAGACTTACTTTGTGTGCAGTTTTGAAATCACATTCCGTACAGTCGAAAGGCTTTTCTTCTGAATGAGTTCGTTTGTGTCTTAAAAGATTTCCTTTTACTGCAGTTTTGTAACCACATTCCGCACACTCGAAAGGCTTCTCTTTTGAATGAGTTCGTTTGTGGTATAGAAGATTTACCTTGTGTGCAGTTTTGAAGTCACATTCCGTACACTCGAAAGGTTTATCTTCTGAATGAGTTTGTTTGTGATTTAGAAGATTGTGTTTATGTGCAGTTTTGAAACTACATTCTGTACACTCAAAAGGCTTCACTCCGGTATGAGTTAGCTTGTGTCTTACAAGGCTGCCTTTATGTGCAGTTCTGAAACCACATTCGGTACACTCGAAGGGCGTCTTTCCACTATGAGCTCGTTCATGCGAGACCAAACTGGATTCATTTTTAGATTTGAAATCAAATTTTGTATGTTGAAAAGACTTCTTCCCTATATAAGTTCGTTTCTGAAGTACCGAATTTAATTCATTCCTAGTTTTGAAATCACAATTACAGTCGAAATACTTATCTTGTACTGTATTAACTGGTTCATCTAATAGCAAATTTGGATATTTTTCAGTTTCTAACTTACAATCTGGTGTGGAATGTTTTTCTTCTAAATGAAAAGATGTGGCATCTTTTAAATCGATTACAAAAGATGTTCGATAATTACATTTCGCAGGCTCATAAAGACTTCTACTAATAGTACTATCAGAACAAGACAGGTCTGAATAAGTATACTCTTCTGGTGTTAGCCTTTCATCGTGATGAAAATTTTCACATTGATAGCTTTTTATTTCTTTGATGTGTATCCACTCACTCGTATTTATATTTATGGTTTCTTTCCAACTCTCATCTAAGTAATTTATACCTAATTTTTCTGCATCGGTTATTTCCATTTTAATTTCGATAGGTGTTACGTGTCGGACTTGCCGTGTGTTTATTTCTTCCGTCATGTTTCTTGCATACGTTTATGTCCCATAAAGTACGTTCACAATAAAAATTTTAGGAATTGTGGCAGCTATTCACTACACAAAATGCGGTAAACTAACACCACCTAGAAGACAAAGCCAAGTAACTGCATTGATGACGTCACAGCATCTAGTCAATCATGTTAAAATAACAATCTTAAGTTTGTATTAGTTATAAAAAGAAAATAGATTTAAGTTGGTAAAATGTTTACCACACCTAAAACTAATTCTGTTTAAAATAAATATATATTTAACCCTTTAGTGGGCGCACCCCATTTTGTTACACGAGTAGGCGCATGGATGACAAGTGTCATCCATGCCTTCTTTATCCCTTATA
>WYDF02096314.1:0-10753 GCA_009867245.2 Adranes taylori | reverse complement strand
ATATATATGAAATCGTACAATAGGGATTAATTAATATCAATGGATGACTCCCAAAGAAATACTTCTTAATCTATTAGCTATACGATCAGATATAGAGGTATTATTACCACTTGTGACGATCGTCGAACCAATTTTAGACGGTAAGTGTTGTTTACTATTATCGCCGATTGCTATTCCAGTAGTGGTTTTGATTAAACCAATAGATGATGAATGTCTATGTCCACGTACAACAATGCACGCATTACTGGAAGCTAATGATTTTTCATTGCTTGCAGAGGAAGCCAGTGATGAAGCAATTAGACAGGAAGGATTATTAGCAGTTGTAATGAGTAAAGGAGGATCCTTATTAGCCCGCACTCAGGGTTCCGAGCTGGCTAATGGCACACCTGCCAATGCCACGCTCAACTGTTTTACATGGCTTTGCCAGGTGTTGCTTAACTGGAAGAATTTTACACCACTCCATTCAGAATTATCGATGAATACTGTAAATAATACAATTAAGAATAATATGATGAACACGTTGTCTGAGTTAAGAAGCTGGAAAATTGGTAAATAGGAAACTGGTAACTAGTAAAGGGAAAAATACTGGACGGCAAATCCATTTATAAAATAACGTAAGAAACAATCCTAAAACTCTGGATATTAATAAAACCCCATAAAAGAGAATAGGAAACATTAATATTTGAATTGCCAGACAAAGGTATACGATATTTTTAAACAAGTAGAATAAGGGATCGGAATTAACTCTTCAGTACCCAATGATGCATATATGCATCCACCACATTATTGCTTAACACCAGCAAAGCTAGATGGTTTTGCTCTATATAAGCTCCGTGATGCATTTATGCATCAATCTATTCATCATAGAAACTCACGCATAACCTTCATTTCGCACATGGTTTTATTCAATTCAGTGTGCTGTGTATGTAGACGAGGTTATGCTCACAAGTGGTACGTGAGTGCATTTGGATGAGAATTTTTATAGTTATTTATTAAATAATTGAATAAAAATTTTCTGGTGATATCTTGATAGAAAGCGGGTAAGTAAACGTTATTACTTTTAACTAAATTATACATTTCTTCTTTCTATTTGTGGTACATACTGCATGGAATGCTGAATAAGAACTAAATACATGTCTATTTTCATATTTTTATAGGGTATTTCATAATTATGTTCTAAATGCCATTCTTTTTTAAACCCGATGGAAAAAACATAAAGAGCTTGGGGACAGATGAACTCTTCGACTTGATCGAGGAAATTCCAACAGGCAGAGAAGACTAACTGGACGATGGCATTGATAATCTCGATTATATTGAAACGGACAGAATCCCAGATAATATAAATGTTTTAGAATAGTGTGTGCTTTACCCAACATGAGGCTCTTATGAAAATAAGCAGTTGGTTTCAAATTGTAAAAGACACTATGTCTGGAAGAAATTTGGTCAATGCTTCATGTCAATGACAACACGTTGGAAACAAGCGACATTTTACAAAAAATACGACCGGTTATTGATAGCCTTTCAAGCAAATGTTCCGTCTATTCCTATGGAGGAGAAAGGAGAAATTATGATGAAATGTAGATGAACAGATTTGTGCTACCAAAGTCCGCCACCATTTAAAGAATTACTTGCCTCTCAAACCGCCACACAAATCGACTATAAACTATTTGTTCTTTGTGGAGTATCTGAATTCGCCATAAATTTGAAATTTATACCGGTACAGAAAATGATCCGAAGAATAGACCTCCTAATGAACCTATATTTGATGTAGTTGTTCGTCTACCACGTGACATACCTAGAAATTGTTTCCATAAATTATATTTCGACAACTATTATACGTCACTTCCCACCATATCCTACTTGGAGAAAATCGGCATTCATTCACTTTGTACAGCCTCGTATACCACCATGTAAATTAACAGTAGATCCGGTGCTGAAAAAAGTGGAGAGAAGCAAATCAGGGGAATATGTAACATTAAAATGGAACTGAGATCATTAATGTCTATTAGAAGGACAACAAGACTGTTTTACTCCTATCCTCCTTTGTTTGTGAACAAGCAATAACTACAGTCAAATGGTTTGATAAAAAGAAAAAGGAAACCTTTGAGATACCCTACCCAGCTATTGTTAAACAATACAACGTTCATATGGGCGGGGTTGACTTGCTAGAAAGTCATATCGGTCATGAAGGAAATAAAACAATGTCGCTACTAGATTTTAGAATTGAACTAGCTACAACATTATGTTCAATTGGAGTATCCGTCACACTAAAACGTGAAAGATCTTCGGATTTACAAAACAACATAGAAGCTAAAAGGAAAAAACCAACCACAAGCTCCATACCCCCCTCAGGATGTGAGACTTGACAAAGAGAATTATTTTCCCTTATGGAACAACACCCGATTGAGATGCAAAAATACATTATTCAAATCGCAAACGTTTGTAATTTGCTAAAATTTCGAAACCGCTCGTTGTTTTAATCAAAATAAGAATTGTTTTTTTTTGTTTTGGTATTTCATAATAAATAAAATTAAATTAGTTTCATTTGCAATTCATAAATAAAATTATTTCTGCGGACTAGATAGAATGAGTACCTTTATATTTTGTTTCAGCATTACTCACTGATTCATATATGAATCAAAGCAATTAATTGTTATTAATAATATAAAATATTGAGATTTTTAAAATTATTTTTGTTATTTTTCTGAATATAATCTCGTAAAAAATTAGTTAAAATAAAAAATCCGCTATAAAAAACATGATCTATTTAAATTTCTGAAATCTGCACCAAAATATTCCGAGAAATAATCTGAACAGCAATCAAAGTTAAGAAATCTCAATGACAACGAATTGCGCTATCAAAAAGTTTGATGACTATCACTGATGATGAGCCTTATGTCTCCTATGAGAGTGACGAAACTGCAAACAATAATGTTTTATTATTGTGAAACAAAAAGAAATTAATTCTGATATAAAATTTAACGCCCTTGAAAATAAATAAAATTGAAATTCTGTACAAGTAGTTCTATGGCAAAAAGGTATCTCTATCTAGCACTCGAGAGGTGGATGTTTCTGTTGAAATCTATATTTTTTTATTATAAATTAGGAAACATTACCTCGCATCGATGAACCTTTGGCAGAACAAATTAATCTCGAAACGGAATCCAAACAATGTGATCGGGCTTCTGTTGGATCTCTGTCTTTATCTTTCTTCTTGCCCAAACGCATAATCTTCTGTTTCTTTTCTTTACTCATCAAATGTATGGTTAACGTGAGACCAGGAGAAGCCTACACAAAGAAATTAATAAAAATGATAACATTGTAAATATGTGTGGAAAGTCCTATAAATATAAAATTTCATAATATTCTTCGTAATGTATAAAATGTACCTGCAAGCCTCGGAAAAGTCCTTTAAGGGATGTCTTCCCGCCCGATTCAGATTGTTTACCGCTTTTTTTGTCTTCTTTGCCACTTCCAATTCCCCCGCCTTCGCCTTTGTCTGATTTTTCCGCGGAACCGCTTTTGTTACTTCCACTTCCTAGTACAGCGGAAGCGTTTGGAGATTGCCAATAATCCAACTGAAGTTCAAGAGGTTCCCATGGTGATTCACGAGCCTGGTATTTGAAAATCATAAGAAAATGTAGTAAGAATTTATATTGTATATAACATATAGAGGTTTTACAATAGAAGTAATACTAGAAATAATAGTGGTGATTAAGTAAATCATAAAGAGAGATAAGTGTTTTTGAAAACGGAATATCGCGTACAAAAACACGTTATTGTAAACTGATATAAATAAATATAAACGATATATAGTGCTGGGAAAAAGTTGTTAGATACGAAAAAAGAACGGATTAAAGTCAAATAAAAGAGTGACAAGTGTTAATAAATAGTTATGAAGGAGTTTGTCATTAGATCCGGAAGTAAGAGTTCAATATATGGGAGCAACGAAAGCCTCAACAAGAGAAAGAGAGAGGAAGGTACAGAAGAGGGAAGGATGGTAGATAAGAAATTTAGATAAGAGATTAGGGAGATAAGAAAATATCTAAAGGGTCTGAATGAAATTAGAGAAGAAATCAAAAGTGAAAATGTAAAGATAAAAAAAGATGTTGAAGTAAAAGCGGGATGGAAAAGAATAGAAAGTTAAAAGAGAGATTTATCGATTTAGAAGAAAAGGAGGAAAATGATCAGAAAAAATTCGAAGTGGAGATGGTCGAATATATGAAGAATGTGTCGTATGAGTTAAAGGAGATAAAAAAAGATAATGATGAATGGAGGAAAGCGATGATAGAGAAGGAAGATGAGTGGAAAAAAGAGAAAAAGTATTTCGAAGAAAGGATAGAAGCTTTGGAAAGAGGAGAGGAGGACAAGCAAAGAAAGGGCAAGAAATTGAACAGTGGTTTCAGGATAAAAGGAACGTGGGTATGATAGAGACGCGGTGCAAGAATATGTTTGGAAGCCAATGAAGGGGAGATTTGAGATGAAGGATGTATTTAGGATTGGAAAGATGGAAGAAAGTAGAAGAGATAAGCCACTATTGATAAAACTGGGTTCATGGGATGATAAAATGGAGATAATGAAAAGGAAGAGAATGTTGAAGGAAAGTGGAACCTTTGTGGATGATGATATGACATTTAGAGAACGAGAGATTCAGAAGAAATTAAGGGAGATGGTGAAGCAAAAAAGTTGGGGAAACGAAAGAAGAAGGGATGGATACAAGAAAGTGTGGGTGGGGAGAGAGCTGTGGAAATGAGACGATAAGAAGGGAGAGCTAGATAAAGAGCATTTTAGGAATAGGAAAGTGTAAGCTTAAACCAGGAAAAAGGAGGGTGTGTGGTTATGGATCGGTGAATAGTGCGGAAAACTAGAATCCATATGGAGCGGCAGAGCTGGTGGGAAGAAGATAACGAAGACAGTCAATGCAGAGAATCAGAAGGAGAGACGATACGGATAGGAGGAAAAGGTGAAGTTAATAAAAAATGGAAAGTGATGGGTATGTTTGGAGATAAGGGTGTGCAACTAGCGGTCGGAGAAGGAAGAAAAATGTGGTGGAAAAGGGGACGGGAAAAGACTGACTGAAAATGAAAAGAGAGATGGAAAAGGGAAGGCCTTTAAGAGGGAGAGTATTACGAAGGTTATGGGAGCAGAAGAATTTATAACAGAAAATTCAGATGGGAAAATATTAGGAAGATCAATAGACGGTAGTTATAACTTAAAAGGGGTTTTCTGGAATATTTCTGGTCTTAGAGGTAAATAGGGTATGAGGGATGTAAGGGATTATTTAGAATGGTTTGACTTTATCGGGTTGACAGAAACGTGGGTGGAGGAAAATCTATGGGAGTAGGTAGAAAAATATTTGACAAGGGATTTCCCATGGAAAATACAGTGGGCGAATAAAGAGAAAGTGAAAGGTAGGACTAGAGGTGGCATCATAACGGGGCTAAGGAGAGGGTTAGAAGAAATAGAGGAAAATACAGATATTTGAAGGTGCGTATGGGAGGATGATAGAGGTGGGGGTAAAAGAATGATGCTAGTGACGGTCTATGTAAATAGGGAATGTACAAAATTTGAGGGAATGATGAGTGAAAAGATTTGTGAGCACGGAAATCTGTGGGACATGGGTGATGGAATGTGAGAATAGGACAACACGGAGGGAGATAGATAGATGATGTGGAAGTTTATGTGGAAAGGAAATCGAAGCATAATGTTACAAATGTAGAAGGGCAAAGATTCTTAGAGTGGATCGAGGAGGAAGGTATGTGTGTGGGTAATGGATGTACGGAAGGGGATGGGGACTTAGCGTTTAGGGGACATGGCGGAGGATCGGTAATAGATTACGTGGTTATGTGTGTAAGTGCAAGTGAAAGTTCAGAACGTATGAGAGTTGGAGAGAGGATCGAATCAGATCACTTCCCAATAGAGACGGTGTGGCAAAAAGATAAGGGAAGAAGGGAGAAATGGGAATGTAAGGAAAGAATAGTGGGAGATGATGATACTTATAAATGGGATGGTAAAAGCAAGAAGGAACTGAGTAAAAAATTAGACAAAGTAATATGGGACAGCATTAATAGTGTAGAAGAAGTGAATGAGGCAATAAAAAGGTTGTTGGAGCAAGGAAGTAAAAGGAAATATAAATGGGAGATGGTAATAGGCACGATATAAAGATGGATGTGAAGGTTATTAAGAAGAAAAGGATGACAAGGGAGATAATGAGAGAGGTTAGAAGGCAGGAAGCTTATTGGGAAGAATATACGGTGCCCAGAAATGAGTGGAGAGTTGACGACAAAAATGTTAAGGGAATGAGAAGGACAGAAGAAGAGGAATAATTAAGACAGATAAATGGAGAAGGTGAGCTATGAAGATTTGAGAAGAAGGGGTGTTGTGGGAAGAAACAAGGTAAGGTGTGTTTCAAGGATGAAAGATTGGGAGAGGAAATATAAGGAGGAAATGAGTATAAGAGAGGAAGGGCTCTGGGTGAGAAAAAAAAAGAAATGTAAGAAGTAATGGGGAGGAAGATGAATTTGAAGACATAAGTGTTGTAGAAGTAAAAAAGAGCTAAAGAGAATGAAAAAAGGGGGAATTCCAGGGGCAGACAGGATACTTGTGGGTGTATGGGAATATTTAAATGAAGATGGAATAAGTGCATTAGTAAGAGGGATGAATGGGATATGGAAAGGAGAACTGGCGGTACCAAAGGAATGGAAAAAAGGGGAAGTCATACCAGTATATAAGAGGGGGGATAGAATGAATGCGGAAAACTATAGAGGGATTACAATTATGGATGGGATATATAGATCGTTTGCGAGGGAGATTAATAGGAGACTAGAAGATGAAGTGAAGAAGAAGGCGATTTATCGGAGACTCCGAGTGGTTTTGTCAGAGGTAGGGGAACGGCAGATAACATTTTATTGATAAACTATTTCATAAATCTGGAGATAACAAAAAGGAAGAAAATGTATGGTTGTTTGTCGATCTGAAGGCCGCATTCGATAAGATTGTGAGGGAGAGATTGTGGAAAAAAAATGGAGGATGATGGTATATCTAGTAGAGTGATTATTATTATTATTATCTGAAGAAATTCATCTCTGTATTGTATGTCTACTATTATTGTTATCGCTCTTCACTGGTCTGCAAAAATAAGCTTAACATCAGCACATATGCCCCATGCTAATATACCATAGCAATCAATTATTGGCATAGAGCGTAGTAGCAGATTAGCAATAAATCTGATGATAGCGATTATGATAACACACGTAATAGAAAACTATTACTTGCAAGTTTTTGGAGGTTGCATTTACGTGTTCCTTCCATTTTAGAACCTGATCTATATGTACGCCCAAAAATTTGACACATTCTATATCATTATTCACCAGTTTTATTTAAATGAAGTTTGTTCGAGGTAAACCACTGTTGCGCCTTTGAATAAATGAAACTTGCTTCCATTTCAACGTCTTGTCAATTGTTTTCTAGTACGGTTAGAGTTGTATTATCAGCGAACAAAACACTATGATCTAGTTTTACACATGAGGTAAAGTAATTGAAAAAGATTAGTAATAGAATTGGTCCTAGATTGGATCCTTGAGACACCCCCTTGTCGATTACAAGTTCCTCAACGCACACATCCTTTATGAACACCCTCTGTCTTCTACTCGTCAGCTAAGATTTTATTAGTTGCCTGCTTTTGTTGTCAAAGTTATACAATTTTTGCAGAGTATATTAAGCGCTACATAGTTAAATGCCCTGCTCAGGTCACAAAATACGACTTCGAAACCATCTCAACATCAAATGTCGCCAGAACAATATTGCAGAACTGCAATATAGCATCACTCGTATTTCTATGTTTTGTGCAGCCGTATTGATTGTCCTGAAATAGTTACTATTCAAAATAGTATATGATTTTATCGCATATTACCTTCTCAATTATTTTAGAGAAAATTGGTAGGAGTGAGATTAGTCAATAAATGCTGATCATTTTCTTATCACCTTTTTTGAATATAGCTATGACATTAGCAGTTTTTAAGCAATAAGGGAAGGTTCCTACATGAAAAATTTCTTTTATTAGACGTGTCATTGGTGTAATCAGGTTGTTAACAGTGCTCTTTATTAAATTGGAACTGAGTCCATATACATCACGTGACATGGAGTTTTTCAGCACTTTAAAGGCTGAAGTGCTTTAAAGGCTGAAGTTTCCCTTACATTATTGTATGAGGCGCTTCGAAATGAGAAACGAATAGTCGCAGGGTGATTATATTTGCAGTTCGAGGATGCCAAACAGTCAGGTAGTCTCGCTACTTTGCTGGTAGCAAGTTACCTGATAACCACTCTCACTTGTATTAGCTACCGTTCACTATTTCCCAAAGTTTTCTGGTTTTGTTGTTGGATCCTGCGATTACTTTCTCGAATGCATTCCATTTTGTTTTTCTCAGAGTTCGACGATAATTATGTCGGAAAACACTGCGTTCTTCCAATAATGCATCTAACCCGAAGTTAGTGCATAGATAATTAAGCAGAAACAATTTATCTGTCATTACTTTTAATTCTTCATTAAACCACTGGATTCCAGAATCACATTTTCTCATGCGCATTTTTGTCAGCGGAAATGATTCCGCTGACATTTCTTGTATATATGAGTTGAATCTGCCATGTAATGAAAAGTTTGTATAGTATTGTACACAGTCGATGCAGTGCCACTTCACATGTGAAAGTAACCTGAAGAAGATCTTGTTTACACGCAGCGTAATTGGCCTGATTAACTTCATCTGATTGCCCCCTTGCCAAAGGTTTCATTTTCCACCGTAAAATTGATGAATTCACTCAAATGGTCTGACATTTGGAGATCGATGACTGCGGTGTTCACATTTGGATGAAAATAAACAAAAATATTATCGAAGCAATTTTGACCACGCGTTGGTTGTGTTTTAGAAATCGATGGTTAGCAGCAAATTACACAATTTACATGCCTTGCTGTCACCACTGTCCAAGAAATTCACATTGAAATCGGCACAGATTAAAATTTTATACGAATTGATATATAAATATTTTTTGGTGGTAAATTGTTCCTTGGGGTTTCCTCTTCGAATTACGTATAAACCTTTTGCAGTGATTTGAATACAAGAGACGTACTGGGGTAAAATAGAACAAAATCTCAAAACATTAATCTTTCTTATACCTAACGTGCTTCGTATGTAAATGGTATATAAAAAATAAAAAGGATATACATTTCAACGGCAACAACACTTCCATCAAGGACACGGTAAATCCAACAAAAGCAAGATCTACAACAGAGAATACTGAGAACATAGAAGATCATCAAATGAGCGATATGGGTAATAATGGCCAAAATTTAGAAATCTTAAGCATAAACATAAATGCTGATGCAACCAATGAGTGGATAGTAGTTGGAATAAAAGAATAAATCAAGGGGGGGGGGGAAATAGTCGAAAATAGTCATAGGAAATAAAAATGTGGATAAACTCAAAGCAAGAGATACACATGCACATGGTTATTTATAGGGGGATTAGAGTCTGGTGTAGCGGAAGAAGATCTCAAGCGCTACCTAGAGGGGAACTGCGTAATGTGTCAATAATATGCAAAACAGATCCCTGTGGAACACCATGTTTCAAGTATGCCAATTCAGACATATTGTTTTCCAAACGGACTTTTTGACATCTGTCGCCCAAATACGATCACATTAAGACCAAAAAATCCTCATTGCACCCATATGTTCTAAGCTTAGCTTAGAAATTTAGCAATTTTAGAATGTAACATATTTTAGAAATCTAACATAGCATATAATAAGCTTAGAAATATAGAAATTTAGCATAATTAGCATATTTTATAAGCTTAGCTCTTAGTACAAAAGTTATAAATATGGATAATGTATTGACATTCGTCAAAAAAGTAATTCATTTTATAAGATCTCGCGGCCTAAATCACCGTCAATTTGCTACCTTTTTAACTGAATCAGAAAGCGAATATTCTGGCCTATCATATTATACTGAGTATGTTGGCTTTCTTGTTCTAAAGTACTTAAACAATGTTGGGATTGAAAAGATGAAATTTTACATTTTCTTACTACCAAAAATCAAGGCGTAAAATTATTTTCTGATGCAGTATTTTTACAAGACAGCATTTATGGTAGATATAACAAAACATTTGATTGACTTAAGGAAAAAACCGATTAATTACAACTATGTGTGCAAATAAAAGCATTTGAACGTAAGCAACTTTTCTGGGAAAATCTGTGGAAACTTAATTAACGCATTTCCCAGCATGCAATTTAGACAAAACAAATTTAGGAGAAATTTCGTATCAGAAATATCTAGAAAAATATCTAAGTTAAGAACTTAATTTGAAACCAGATTTTCCGGTTTTAAATCATTGGAAACATTGGAAAAGTTTAATTTATTTTCTTCCATTTTCTCAGCAAGTATAGAATCTGTACCAAGCCTTATGCAAATGGAAGTAATTGACATCCAATTCTATTCAGATTTGAAATGCAAATTTTATGAAGTAGGATTGCCGGATTGGTACAAATATATTTGATTTAATCAGAAAATTTAGTTATGAAATAATTTTTGTGTTTGGAAGCACATATTGACGCGAGGAATTATTTTCACTTTTGAAAGGAAATAAGTCTCCTACCAGAAACAGTATTAACGACATTAATCTGTCATCAGTATTACAAATTATAAGTTCAAATTCGTTTTCTCGACAAATTGGTTAGAAAAAACAAAAGTGTCAGGCGGGAAGT
>WYDF02096313.1:0-24029 GCA_009867245.2 Adranes taylori | reverse complement strand
CTTATCAGGACCTGCTGCTCCCCCTTTTTTCATATTTTCAATTTCTCTCCTCACTTCTTGCACACTCAATTCCATCATCTCACCTTCATCACCATCTCTTACCCACCCAATTCGTTCATCTGAAGCCTTTTCTCTCCTTTCTTCCCTTCCTAATCCTTCCCTCTTACACTTGTTCACCCATTCACCCAAGCTCACTTCACATCTTTCTCTCTTTCCCCCGACCATTCCCTTCTTTCTTAAGTACTTCCATATTTCCTTTTCCCCTCTCATCAGACGTATCTCTTCCTCTTCTCTCCTTCTCCTTTTTTTCCATTTTCCACCTCCACTTGCCATGGAATGCCGTCTAGTGTCTAAAAAATCAAAAATAGAAATTTTGTCGAGAAAGTACTAGAAAGTTCCCATCTGGTAAAGCTTGGAAGCCCACTATTCAGGATAATACGCAAGGCTATAGAACAATATCAACAGATGCGAAGCATAATTCATAATAGCAGACGTCGAGCACTGGTTGATCTTTTGAACATCGCAAAATGGAACTAGGAAAAAGTGGCCTTTGGACCTATCGAGAACCATAGATCGGTAAAAAAAATGGCGACACAATGTTGCACAATCTGTACAGCTGCAACAGAACGAACGAATGTCAGAAAATCGCAGCAGCATGCCAGACGGGAGGAAGGGGGTACAAACCTTCACCCAAGATTACTATCAGGATGTGTGTTGATGACGACAAAACATAAGAGATACTCGTCAACTTGACGGCACTACGTCAAAAGGGCCGCAGAGAATGAGGATCAGGTACACAGATCTCGACGTTGAGTAAGGTCACTGGAAGATTTCCCTCCCCCGCATCAAGCGGAATGAGACGACCGGGTGAATAAAACAGGTAGTCCTTAAAACTTACTGAAGTAATGTGAAAACCGCTACCTCGAGGAGTTTTGGTGGGGGATCCAATAGGCGAACGCCACATAACCGCCTGAGCAGGTCTTTAAGCGACTTCCGTCTGGACACAAAACAAAATAACATCAACAGAAAGACAATGTGTCTATAGCCATACGTAGGAGGTTAATGATTAAAATGTTAATTACACTAAAATATTTATTACATTCCTCTATATTGAAAATTTTAAATATTAATAATGACTAGAAAAATAGAAATATCTATAAATTATGTAAATAGAACTAATTCATTTACAACAATTGTATTTAATACAAATTATAAACGAAAACATAACATTCCTATTAAACAAAACAAGTAAAAGAAAAAATAACATAAAAACAACTGTTTGTAGTATATTAAATAAAACAGAGCAGTTGCATCATTTTTTATGTAAGTCACTACCTGATAGCAGAGAAGGTTGGTAGTGCAGAGTGGATATTGAAAGCTAAGAGTATTAGCCAAAATTGACTTTTCTCATTTAGAATTTAGTTGATAGTAGTGGTGACCAGTGTTGTCATGTATCTTTTTACGGATTTACAAGGTAAATTTTGTTTCTATCTGAGATTGCTTAGTACCGTGCAGCGGCGTGCTGCACGGCGCGCTGTAATTTTCATTTTTTATGCTCATTATTCACGTTGTTATCTCAAAACAGTTTTTATTAAAACTAATATTTTCTTAAAATGTCGAAACCGTTGGGTCGACAAGCAAAACAAATGATCGTTTTTGTCTAGTATATTTGATAATCAATTTGATAAAATTTCCACATTTTATTGAAAAATTTTTATGCAAAGGGATTTTTGTCACTTTGGTCAAATTGATGAAATTTTATAAAATTCATATCAAATCAATGAAATTTGGAAACTTACATAAAATTGTAAGATATTTTAAAATGTTGGCCAAATTTTGAGATAAAATTTCGAAATTTTTAAAAGAGTTGCATCCACTGAAATAGAGGAAAAATATTATAAACGACCAGAATTTTAAAATAAACAAAAAAAATTATGAAAACCGCTCGAAGTAATTATGGTCGCTTTTATGAAATTAAATCGATAACATTTTGAAATTTTTTTTTTTTTAAATAAATATTTTTGAAATTTTGAAATCTTGAACAAATTTTCAAAGAAATTTTTTTAATTTGGCCAAAAAAAATTCAGATTCAAAAACTTTCAGAGAAATGCATGTCATTTTTGCCATTTTTATATTTTAGTCGCGGAAATTTTGGAATGAATTTTCGAAATGTTTGTTAGATTTGCATCCGTAGAAATTAAAGAAATTCTAAAAGAACCTTAATTTCAAATTAGACAAATACAAGTTTTTTTTCATAAAATTTTTTACGAAAGAAAATAAAAACATCTCAAAGACATTTGGTCAATTTCAAAATCATCAAATTGAGTTTTGTAAAAACTTATCAAACTCCAAAATTTAAAAATTTCATTAAATTGTTTAAAATGCCTTTCAGCTGTTTCCATTTTCTTTCGTAAAAATTTTTCGTTAAAAAATTCGCTTTTCTTATTTAATTCCAACGGGAATTAAATAAGATCCAACGGGAATTAAATAAGATCATTTAAAAATTTCATTCAAATGTTCGTCAGACTTTTTTTATTTCATCGAATTGAAAACAAAAGAAAACAGCTCAAAGTCCGATTTTAGTCGACTCGAGGAAATTTTTTAATTTAGGTCGATTTGATGAACTTTTATAAAAATTGCATCAAATTGACCAAAGTTTAAAAATTGTACCAAACTTTCAGTTGTTTTCACAAAAAAGTTTGGTCAATCAAATGAAATTTTTTAATTTTGGTGAAACAAAATTTCGAAATTTTATCACCTAAATTATATTTTTTATTAATATTTTTTTAGAAAAAATTTATTATTATTTTAATGACGAGAGGATTTGATGAAATTTTTAAATTAGAAGCTTTCAAAATTTTAAAATTTGAATATATAGTATAAAATTTCACATATATTGGCAATAAAATTTCGAAATTTTGGGTACCTGTAGTTATTGTAACTAAATAAAAGAGTTTACAACCAGTGTGTGTGGTTTATGCCATTTTTCGGTTGTAACGCAACTGCCCTATTTCAATTAATAGACTATGAACGGGTTTAATCGTTAAAACGTTCCTTGAGCGATTGTACTGTCCATCCGAGAACACGTCTATCAAATCCACAAGTGAACAGATTCACTCCTTGGACGCAATTCGAATCGTCAGCAAACGCTGCTGCGGCTACCATACGACTGTGGCCTTGACTCTGACGACTCGAACGCGGCAATCGTGCCAATCGTTGGCCATTCAGATCGAAAAGACGCACCTAAATGAAAAAAAGTTGCTTCGATTCATTAATTAAGCCTAGTTGGAGTCAAAAATAATGCTCAATATAATTACTCCATATCAATAGTCTTCAAATTCTGTCGACTCATGGAACCCTTGACTAGTTAATCTTGGAACCCGGGATTCCGCGGAACACAGTTTGAAGAGCACTACTCTACATTATATACCATATACTGATTTTTGCGCAATCCTTTGACAAGATTAATCCTAATTTTCTTTATTTATTAACGGAAAATCTCAATTACACTACAATGTGTTTAAAGTAATATAATACAGATCGTATTAAGAATAGAAAGAAGAAAAATAAAAATATATATAGTATATAATAAACATCAGTAACAGCGAATTGAGAAGTTAAAGTTATAGAACACCTAAAGAACAGATTATAAATAAAAGTACTGTAGCGACATGTATTCCTAACATAGGTAAACTAGATAGCACACAACCCCAAACTGCAATCTAGCTAAGAATATCGCTCAAAACGGATTGCAGATCAACTACTGTCCAACAAAGAGCGTCGTACCAAGTACATTCTATGCATCTTATTTTTATACCCGCATAAAACAAACCTTTATGCCCTATTCGACTAGTGAATTCGAAAACCGATACTCGCAACGCTCCTCTAGCATCTGCCGTAATTTCGCTTAATCGTAGTTTGAGCTTTGCATTGTCACCGTCAAACCGTTTAACTATAAAGCAAGGCTATTTCAAACAAATCAATTGGACTCGCAGTGTAAATTCAGTCGAATCGATTCGCGTTTTATTATCAACTTTCTCTTCTGCTACGAATTCATGTTTACTACGATTTTATCTTCTACTACAATCCTAACTTCGATAACATTTTTATCTTAACTTCTCTGTGTTTAAATCTTTTCTAACTACGCTTCTTTTCTAGGAGTACATAATCTACAACTATTCTCTGTTCCTCGCACTGGAAAATCTCGAATCAAGGCAGGAATAGCTGACGAAAAATAAAAATATTCAAGATATGACGAACTACCAGTAAAGAGACGCCTGTCGCATCTACGTTGGAAGTAGTTTTTATCAGGAATTATACGCAAGCCTCTTACAGAACCGATTGATTTCATTATAAATTATTACATGTTTTGACATTTAGTGATTTAAGATAATTCCGTATTGAACTTTTAATTACTATAATCAAATGTTATTTTATATATTAAACTTATTTTTTTTTATAAACTGTGGTTATTCTTTCTCGATCACCCCTGTGTGGTCCGAATCCAAATAATTTATTTATCATCAGACCACACTACAGTACAAAAATAGGTAAATTTACAAAAATAAACTAAACAACTGAAGAATAAAGATAAAACAAAAAAATAGAAAGAGATACAAATAAGCAGCAGGTGAATAAAGGCACAGAAGTATATGACTGCAGACCAAGTATAGCCAATCAAAAAACAACCCGCCTAGTGGACACAGCTAAACACCCAGCCTCGCATACAACTCATACTGGAAGCTCAGAAATGATTGTTCAGTATTTAATTTGAAGGAATTGTTCAAACTCATTGCTCGGCAAAGAGGACCGTGTTTTCCATAATTAGAAGAGTGGTGGTCTATATGAAATACACCGAAATTCCTCAGACTTCTCTGAGGTACATTCCATTTGATTTCATTCAGCAACTTAGGACAAATAACTACACCGTTCAGAATCTTCCGGATGAAACAAACGTCTGCTACTTTTTTCCTTAGTTCCAGAGTGGGTAGATTGATCAGTGTTCTGATATGTGCGGATTCATGGTTAGTGAATCCCAATATCCCCTTTACGTGCATACATTATAAGAAGATATTTTGGACCCTGTCAAGTTGGAGTTATAGCACTCATAACAGGGTACTCTAGATTAGATCTAATCAACGAGCAGTACACAGTTTTAATAGAATTCGCATCCAGCTCCTTACATTGTCTGGAGACGAAACCCAGTAATATTCTAGCTTTTGAACGACTGAGCTGATATGTTCGTTAAATAGGAGTGTGGAGTCGAATATGACACCTAAACCCTCGATGCTTTGAATGCCCTTCAAAGTGTACTCTCCCAATTTGTAGGAGGCATCAGGAACGCGTCGCTGATATGACATGAAAATTTATATGGTAACCCTTCATTAAATTAAGAGTTAGTCCAAAGTAAACCTGAATATGGTTAGAGAAGAAATTAGCAATCTTAACAGACTATGTTCTATCTTTAAGGAAACTTTGAAGCCATTCAAGGAAACTAGGGTTGAAACAGAGTCTATTCATTTTTGTGAGTATTATATTGTGATTGACCCTGTCAAAGGCCTTTGAAAAATCAGTGTATTTAGGATCAACCTCCATACCCTTTTCAAACTTCTTAACTAAAAAATTTTTGAAGTTAATACATTTGTGGCAGTGGTATGGCCTAGATGAAACCCGTGCTGTGCATCAATCAGTAATTTGTTGCATGATAGGGCCAAATAATCTCTGACAAGAGCATAAAAGATCTTAGGTAGTTCAGAGTGCTTACAAATACTGCGAAAATTATTAATGCCATCTCTGCTACCATTTTTAAAAATTGGTATTATATAACTATGTTTCCACAATTTAGGAAAGATTTGGTCTTTAAGTGATAGATTAAATAATACATTAAGTAGAGAGCAAAAAGTAAAAGCACATTACTTGACGAAAACGGTAGGGATGCCATCGGGTCCCGGTCTTAATTGGTCCTTTAGCTAGAGCAACTTGTTTAAGATACTAAATCTGTTAATAACTGGACATCCAAGATTGTACTCATGCTCAAAATACGTATCGTCTTTAGGAGAATGATGTACATTTGAGTCATGCAAGATGTACACAGTTGCGAAATATTCTGCAAATAAACAAGCAATGTCGCTATCGTTGTGACCAGATTTGGCATAATACATTTTTGAAAGAATAATATGATTTCTTCTTTTATCATTGATAACGTGCCAAAAGAACTTGGTTAACAAGGATGGTTAACAATGGTTAACAATGCTTATTAACGTTGCGAACATAATTCCTATTGCAACTAATATGGAGATCTTTACATTGTTTACGGATATTTGCGAATTCAGTGTAGTTTTCAGATGTTCTTAACTCAAGAAATTGTTTCTGACATTTTTTCTTTTCAATGACTAAGGAAATCAATTTACTATTGAATCATACCGGAAAATTGCTATTATTTTTCTTACGGAATTTAGGGACATATAACTCAATCTCAGAATGCCTCTACCGCTTCATTCACTAATAACTCAGAAAATAATTTCGACCATTCAATACTTGATGGAAAACTATTGATGTTAGTGAAATCAGCAGCTCGCCAGTCAAGTAAAATATCAATCAGTTGAGATAGTTGATCCTATCCACGCCATTAGTTATGTTAAATAATATAAAATATGCATTATGATGACACGATTTGGGTACCAACATATCATCTTCAACACAGCAGCTGATGTTCATTAAATTGGAAAAACATACATCAAGAAATACTCCGCCATGATTTGGTTCCTTGAAAACTTGTTTGAAATTGTCATACGAGAACGTTTCTCCTACGGAAACTGCCGGCTAGTTGTCTAGACATATCGTAGACACCAAAGTCATCATTGGAATATTTAGCTTCAAGCAAATTATAGTCACCAATGATAATAAAATTAGATTCCAGATATTCTTGAAATATGTCCTCGACTACCTCACAATGACTTACTTATTCTGTTAAAAGCGATGATGGAGGAATATAAACGCCACCAATAATCATGCTGTGGTGAAGAGTATTGATTGCTATAAATAATTGCGCAACATATTCAAGTTTACATTTTAAAATTCTAGTGTTCAACGGCTTCTTGATAGCCATAAAGATCCCGACACCACATAACTTGTCGCTAATCTTCGAATTTCTATCCAGACAAAAAATATTAAAATCTGGTATACTAAATTCACTGTCAAATATATTCTCATTAAGCCAGCTTTCGCAAAGCACAATTATATCATACGCACATATAGTAATAGACTTGGACAGTTCAATGATTTTAGTTCTAATACCTCCAACATTTTGATAATATATGTGAAATGAATATTCAATTTTTTTTTTTGAGTATTAATGCGCTGGACATTATTCATACGCTTGACCACTACTGATTTAGAATTTTTATATACTATTTTCCAATTATTATTATCTTCTCAATTCTTTATCCTTAACAGTTCAGCAGCCTTTCTATACTCATCGCATTGTTCCTGAGTCTTATTAGCACCAGTATTATGAGTCTTACCAGTGTTCTTGATCTTGTGTTTCTTCTTTAAAATTGCGTGGACATCACTTTTGGAATTTAATTTAACACAAAGTGGTCTATTTGATCCGTTCGTCTTTTTCCCAATCGCTTGGCATGTAGAGTATTAACTGAAGATACCTCTGGATCCTGAAATAAGTCTGTGATTAAGTTTTTACCATGAATGATCCGCTCATTCGTATTATCAAATTGGAATTCAATAACATTAAAAACTATAAAATTTTTGCTCTATTTACTCTATCTTGGACTTCAGTCAGAATTGCGTCTTCATCAATTTTTTGCAGAAAATCAATTGTTTCTTTCAATTGCTTAATTTCATTTTTAGGCAAATAGTTTCATTGATTTGTAGTTGAAGTCTTATTTTGGGTTCTAGGATCCATAACAATAGTATCATTCGTTGATATATCACATGTGTTCGTTGATATATCACATGTGTTACAGATCCAAATGGTTTTGTTTTTGGCAATTATTTCTACTTGATTGATAGATAACGCCGAACAACTCTGATGAATCCATTTCTTAAATTTACGACATAGAATTGAATGATCAGTTTTTGTTATATTACTGTAGACAGCTGTGCTTTCCCATTATATTCCATCAACCTTACCCAATTAACTTATATAACGCAACAAATTTCACAACGAATTTTGTAACCTTATGGTGTCCAGTGTTGTCACGTAGCATTTTACGTAAAAAGTACTATTTTTTTTATTTGAGATTACTTAGTGCGCGCGGCGTGCTGTTATGTTTCCGTTTTTCTTTAAGAAATTTAAATTTAATGTTAAGTTTTGATTAGATAAAATTTCGAAATTTTGTATAATTTCATCAGTGACAAAATTTGTTATATTTTGGTATAACGAAATTTTCGAAATCTTTTTAAAATTTTGGTGCTTATTATTAATGAAGATTTGGTAAAATCAGACAAAATTTCAAAAAAATCGTAGGCGGGAAGAGGGCTTAAAAAATTCAGATGAAATTTGAAAAATATTTATTTATTTACTTTTATTAAATAAAATTAAAGATAACAGGAAAGGGCAGATAAAAGAAGAGAAAAGTGTAGTAAAGAAATTTGGATCAAATTGATGAAATTTAGTGAAATTTTTGACAAATTGATGAAATTTTGAAATTAATTTATTTTATTTTTCAAATTTATACCCGTGGAAGTTTAACACAACGAAAAAGAACAAAAAAAATCTAGGGACAAGAGTTTTTATGAAAGGAAATGTAAATACTTCAAATATAGTGGCCAAATATATATGAAATTTTAGTCAAATTGATGAAATTGTTATTACATCGATGAAATTTTAATAAACTTCTGAAAATTTGGAAGAAAATTTCGAAACTGTTAATAGATTTGCACTCTGAAAATTAAGAAAGATATGAAAAGACCAAAATTTCAAAATAAGCAAAAAAAAATTTAAATACATTTTTGTGAAAGTAAATGAAAGCATCTCAAAAAATGGTGAAATGTTTTAATGAAATTTTGGTAAAATTGATGAAATTTTGGTCAAATTCATGAAATGTTGAAATTTATTTTTTCTACATATATTTTTCTGAAATTTTGGTCAATGAAATTTTTAAATTTTGACCGCTTAAGTTTTGGGATGAAATAGCGAAATTTTGACTATACTTTCACAGTGGAAATTAAAACAAATTTCGAAGACCAAAATTTCGAAACAGAGAAAAAACATTCCAAAGGTTCAAAGCATCAAATTGAATTTTGTAAGTATTTCCTCCAATTGAACAAAATTTAAAAATTTTATCAACTAAACTAAAATGCCTTTCAGTTATTTTCATTTTCTGTCATAAAAAGTTTTAGGAAAAAAATCCCGTCTTTTTATCTTTCATATATCATAAAGGATTAAGGATTCATGTTTTGAACATTTTTTGGATTTCACCTTAGTACGACTCTTGTATTCACTTCACTGCAATCCGATCATACGTAAATTAAAAAGGGGTTAATAAGGGACGATGTACTGCAAAAAGCAATGTTAAAACAAATTTTTCCTTGGTCAAAAGGAAAAATGACGGAAAAAACGGAGTATTTTTCAAGTCTGTGCGTATTTCATTTTTTTCCAAAATGAATCCAAGACTAAATCCAAGATGGCTAAAATCACAATTTAACACATATATAGGCTATTCTATGTTTCTCAAACTTTGCGGTCAATTTTCTCGAAAACTTAGTCATTTTTTTTTATTTCTTGTATCATAAGTTCTTTCAATACGCAAGCGATTAAGCGAATTAAAAAAGGATACGCAAACTTGGGAGTAATTTGATCCTAAAAAAAATGGTACTAATTGTACTATTTTCAAGATGGCATCCGACGGATGAGTTATATGCCCTGACGCTCTCACAAAATGCGACGGTATAATAACGTGTACAAAGTGTAAATTAAAATTTCACAGAGAATGTGTCAAGTTAACTATTGAGGAACTTGTGGATATGAAATCCACGGCAAAAGTAAATTCATGGCAGTGTTTCATGTCTTTAAATAAAAGTGAGGTTACGGATCACACAGAAGATAGTTCACTGAACTCAAACGACAACACAGAAGAATTCAAGGTGGTTCTCCACGAATTCTAGTGCTAACGAAGAGTTAATCTAGGTCAACTTAATCAAAAAGCAACACCCAACACCTCTTCCGATATTTCATTTCAAGAGATCACTAACAGCGCAAGTAAAGTATATGTACTTGAAAATAAAATTGCTATCCTACAAGATAGAGCAGAAAGACAACAGACAACAATTGATAAGCTAGTAACTCAGCTTGAAGAGTATAAAAGTTATCAGCCTAGACTCGATATATTATACGACCAATTAAAACAGACTCTTCTGAAATCCGCAACCGTCAGCGCAAATAACAGGTAATAAAGAAAATAGTTGGGACTTAAAATGTAATGACAGTACATTCAAAACGTGTAACAAATTTAAGTGCTGATAACAAGAAAAAACCAGGACTATCTCCAGTAACGCATAATGTGAACAAAAGTCAAGTTGGTACAAAGGTGATTGCGACTAAAAGGAGCTAACTGGCAGGCGGGGACAGCAATGCCAAATGACAGCAAAACGGCAAAGGGACAGCAAAACGACTAATGAATCAAAAACGTCAATTAACGCAACCAACAACGGTCCCATACCGGTCATTGAGGCCGATAATAACGAGAATATTAATGTCGACAACAATGTGAACACCGTAGTCGATAACAGCAAAAATAAAAAGGATGAAAACCAAGATGAATTTACAACCGTTACCAATAAGAGAAAAGCGCACATAAAGAATACGTAACGTAATAGGCTCAGCAACTGGAAACGATAAAGCAAAACTTCCGTCATTTCCAGTTGCAGGACCTATTACGTTACTCTTATTATGTTCGCTTATTTACGTTTCAAGCGACACGTTAATAAAATTATCATGGCTACATGTGAAAGGATTAAAACTTGATGTGAATAGTGAGCAACTACAAGAACATATAACCAGACGCGAAACCCCACATTTGTCTCTTTCAAAGTAGAGGCAGCATTCACAGAGCTTGAGAAACTACTGAATCCAAATAACTGGTAAACAGGTATCGTCGTCAGTAGGTATCATTTTTTTTATCGAGCACCAAAGGAAAAAAGTAAAAGTGAAAGAAGCGGTGACAGGATAGGCAAAGAATACAACCAAATAACTCATATGCAAAATAATACTAAACTGAACCTATGCGAAATCGTCAATATAAAGCTAATGTACGCTACTATCGCCTCTTAGAAAGCGAAGTTTAACGAATTTGTTTCTGTAGTATCAGTCTCTGTACCTCGCGTAATTATGATATCTGAGACATGGGTAAATACTGACATACCTGACAGTATAATATATCTTCCGAACTACTCGTTTATTAGGGCAGATCGGAAAAACAAGAGAGGGGGTGGTATATGCATATACCTAATCAATGATCTTAAAGGGCATAAGCTTAATATATTAAGTACTGAGGATCTAAGTGAAGGCTCGAGCTAAGTACTATTCGTTAGAGCAAAATAAGGTCACAACGAATTCAATTTAATATGTGTCTATAGATATTAAAGACACATTAAATTGGTGAGTTATCAGAGATTAGTGAGTTATTGGGTACCTCACCAATAACTCATTTATCTCCGATAACTCACCCAATCTCCGAAACATTGACGGATAAATATTTTAATTTTTCAGGGTATAGAAATCTTATTGTTTTTGCTGATTTTAACCTAGCGCAAATAAATTGGCGGCAAGATATAATCACGCGAAACAATGACTCGGCAGAATAATTTTTAGATTCATATACCAATAGCCACTTGTGTCAGCTAGTAAAAGAACCAACAAGGTACCGCGCTAATAATCCATCAGTACTTGAACTGCTACTCACAAGTTACAAAAATACTAATCAACGTCGATATGAAATCGCCCATAGGAAAAATCGACCATTGCATAATTCAAGTCAACGTACAAATTTCGAAGGATAAGACCAACTGCAAAACCAAGCGGGTTCGCAATTCCAACAAAGCAAATTATGCCAATATCTGCAACTATCTGCCCAGCTCTGAGCTAAATAGCAATCCAAAATTGTCAAATGTTCTAACAAGTGCGATGTACCAGAAAAAAAACTGTAATGAAACACGCACTAAAACCCTGGTTAAACTTAACGATTGTAAAACTTACGCAAAAGAAAAGATACACATGGGATCATTACAAAGCAATGAAGACAGCTAACTGAAGCGTATGCTGTATATCGAAATATGTGCAAGGAGATTACGTCAAGAATTACGCCACATTTGGAGAATCGCAAAAATGGATCTCATTGGGCAGCAATTTGATTTTAGCACTAGACGAGTACATTACTAAATTTGGCAAAGGTGAGTCCATGGACATCATATAACTGGATTTCGAAAAAGCAATCTACAAAGTGCCAACTTAAAGATTACTGTAGCAGCTAGATGCAATGAGAATCAGAGGAAACCTCAAATGAATCTAAAGTTTCTTAACACATCGTACTTACCGAGTTTTGTCGAGGGCAGTCACCCTACAGAACACAACACCGTTTGCGGTATACGCAGGGATTCGTTCTTGGACCTCTGCTCTTTCTATACTACATCAGTGACTTGTCCAGGCACATGTCAAATAGAATTAGTTTTGCGGATGATACGAAGATTACCCGGATGATCCAAAAGATAACACGCAGGTAATTCTGCACAGAATTTACGATTGGGCGCAACTTTGGCTCTTGCCGTTAAACGCTGGAAAATGTAAGGTTTTGCATATGAGAGCGTCCAACCCTGAAAAATTTTATATACTTGATGGTGAACCAATGAAAGCAGTAGCATCGCAAAAAGTATGAACATATAAATGGTGTTGTAAAGAAAGCTAATACTTTAATATACATAACGAAGAAAACATTTCCCAATATAACATCTAATGCTTTCTTAACTATTTACAAACCATATACGCGTCCTGTATTGGAATATGGTCACTTGATCTGGAATCCATATTTCATGATCGACATCTAGAGACTCTAGAACATGTACAGATAATAGCAACCAAACTAACAGATGAGATTAGGAATCTATCTTACGAAGAAAGATTAGCCTTCCTGAAGCTTCCGACCCTAGTAGAACAAAGAACTCGCAGAGGAACACAAATACATGCTTACGTGGCCACAGCCTCAAACTAAGAACTGAACTCTGTCGATGCAATCCAAGAAAACACTTTATCATCAACAGAATAGTACTACAATGGAACTCCTTGCCAGAAGACGTTGTTAATGACTCATCAAAAAAAATACAGATTTAAGAACGGACTGGACTGTATATAATGCGTGATTAAAAGAATATTGCAGCTCTCATCAACTCTGTTGTCTAAGCTGCAATAAAAATGTTAATACTACTAATACTAATAGTATACTTATATGTACTTGTCGATTGTCGTGCGGAATCGCTATAATTCCATTAAATGAAACAGCTAGCCGATTGACGGGCGAATCGAGTCGTACGGTGGCGAGCGGTGAACGCATATTGCGCAAATCCCATACTTTAACGCTTCGATCGTCCGAACTCGAAACCACTTTATCCTCGCAACGTAGTGTAAATACAGCGGATGTTACACTTCTAATAGAAATAAGATAAACAAAAATAAATAAATAATTAACAAAATATGCCAAACTTGCAATTATGTAAAATAGCACTAATTAATTCATTAACGACCACCGTATGATATATCATATCAACATAACAGGAGGAATAAAAAATGTTCTAGGTTAGAAGCAGTTTGGTTGCTTTGTTCACAAGTTATTACATTAAAACCTGACATTAAAAAATACATTGCAGGGCATTTGAAGCGCAGCTATATTTCTTAATAAAAAAATTAGTGGACGTGATCGCCACCCCATCTTTCATTTACTGGAAGTCCTACGTTTTGTTATATCTTGCATAAAACAAATGTTGAACCTTTTAGTTTTGACTGTCACTTTATAAGTCGTCTATTAAATTCATTTAGCACAAGAGTTGTTTAGGGTATACTAAACAACATTAATCTAACCTATAAATCGCCTATCCATGAATCCCCCTATTAATCTAATATTTGCCTAATATTTAATCTAATAATCTAATATCTAAAACATTAATCTAATATTTGCCTACGGCGCGGACATGTTCGTTGTTCGCTTTCCTGCGGCCTACGACCGCTCTTGACTCACTTTTTCTCCGTATTTGCCCACGGTTTGGCATGACTCCCTTTTTATTTAATTTCTAAAATTAAATTTCTCAATATCCCCCAGGACACCCAAAGCGCAAAAGTACTTGATTTTCGTGTTTTAAGGGAAACAAAACTTTCAATTGCACAGCTGAACTTAGAATTCCGGTAGCAACATTAAGATCAAGAACACTTAATAATTCACACCAGTCGATATTAGCAAAGTAATTATGGATTGAGTCATAATCGGAATTTTGGAACGCTCTGTACTTGTATTCAGTCTACAGCGATGGTAGAGTTTTCAAATTTCATATTACATTCATAACCGCTATGATGTTGTGTATCATCAAGGATTGGATCGTCGGCTTTAAAAATTGTAATAGACTCCATATTAGTGAACGCTAAGTCTAAGAACACATGTCGCGGATTTGGAACTATGTTTCTTTGTAATTGATTTAAGAATGCAAATCCCTCGATCATCGCAAGTGTACTACAATTACTGTTGCCATTTCCATCATTAACGAGTTGCGGCATGACATCACCATAGTAAATAATGTTTATTCTTTACTACCAGATCCTTAACACTACTAACATGATCCTTGTAGAGCTGCTCATTTAAATTTGGAGGAGTATACTCTTCCAACAATAAAAGGCATTTTTCCAATAACAATTGATATAAATAATTGTTCAGTATTTATATGCAATGGAACTAGTTCGTGCATTTTATAACTTTTTTTGCTCGGAATAAGTATTCCACCTCCACGTTTTTTAACACTAGTATTATTATTAGGATCGCGCCTGAAAATGTTATAGTTAGTCAGATTAATTTCGGTAATAGACATTGCTTGTCAACCAGTTCTCCGCAATAACAAAGATATCATAATTGATTCTTGATATACTAAGTGAGAATTTATAACAACTTCAAACAAATTGTGTTAGGATCATTACAAGATCGTTTTACGCGATGAAGCCCGGGAGATAATTAAAATCAGATCTAGTGCTATAGTCGTGTGTATCCCCATGCATATTGAATTTGTGATGATTCTTTTTTGCGAACAACAAACAGTATAGAAAACGTATGCAAGGAAAAGTTAGCACTTTAAGATTTGGAAAAACCTTCCTGCAGTCGGCCCTATACTGAATATTAGACAAGATACGAATTGCTGTACGCTGGAGTCCAAAAATTTTGGAGCCCTGAAAGCAGTGAACGCATACCAAGATGCCAAAATCATTAATGAGTAGCAAACTCCATAGTATGCCGTGAGAAGAGAGCTACTACAAACGCATGAAGCTAGATTCCTCAGTAAAAATATCTTACTATTGAGTTTATCTGCGAGAGCTTCTACATGCTTGTTCCATACTAACTTGTCCAAGCGTATACCCAAATATTTCCCGTAATCAGGATTGTCATAAAGCAGATTATAATGTAAACTGAACATCATACGCACTGTTTTTTTTTAATTCAGATGTAGTCTGTTAATCGAAAACAAATTTTAAGTCTTGAAGCATGCTATTTCACCTCTCTCAATAGTTTCATTTTGCATCAAACCATGGGACATAATTGTCGTATCATCCGCAAAATACAAATTATTTGCACCAGTCTGCATGAGGATGTTCCCGAAATAATTTATATAGATTAAGAATAAGACTGGTTCCAATACAGAACCCTGTGTTACTCCATTAACGAAAGATTTTTTCCGGAAAGAGAACCTTTTAGCCGTTGTTGAAACCGCCCAGAAAAAACGCTATGTGTCTTATATTGTTGTGTCTTGTACAAAAGTTGAATTTATTGTATCAACAAAAAATGTCAAAGCGTCTACTGTATTCAATCCCTTCCTGAAATCGAATTGAAACTTACTAAAAATACCATTATCCTTAAAATATACGATCACTCTATTTGTTATTGCTTGTTCTACTTGTTATGACCCCTGTTCTAAAGCAATTGTTTACTAACCCAACCAGTGGCTCTAATTTGGTTAATGTTATTTGTTATTATTGAGACAGTTAATTCGAATGGATCTACAAGTTTACTATTCCTTAAATTAAGAAGAATACTCTACTTCATACTTTGTAACGGTCCCTAGTGTAAATTCAATATTGTCAGCTAGCAAGAAATGCATATAATCAATTGGATCTTGCGTACTGCTAGGTATTGTATCAATATTTTTTTTAGAGATGGAAGCAAAATATTCGTTAAACTCTACACCAGTTAAAATTTCTAAAACAATTTTGTTAGAGGACTTTCTTCTTTCATTTATTACAGCCCACATTGACTTATTTCGTTCACTTTTTATTAGGTTTATCGTTGTTATAATTCTGTTAAAAAATGCAGCCTATTGCACATCGCTCGCAGCTCATCGATAAACCATTGCGCCCGTACATGCGCTTTGGTCTATAAAACCATTTCCGGAAAAGCAACCTTAAAGCTATCAATTGGAAGCAAAAAATCTCAAATTTTAGATTTACATCAGTATTTTCAATTGATAGAAATCCTAACTGCGATCAGCCAGCACATTATAAAAGATAATTTTACCCTTCTCAGTAAGTATTTCGTTATTTTCATTATCGAATTGTGGCCAGGTGCATCAGAATTAACACGTTGGCCAAGATGGTCAGAGAAGTTTAGGTTGACAATATCACCTATTACATTGTCATTGCAAAATTTACAAATATGTTTATCCATACAATTCCTCCCTCTTGTGGTGCTAAGAATACACTGTATGAAACCGTAACGTTTTAACAAATCAAGTAGATCTGTGGTAATTTGGTGGTTCTCTGGTGCTCCAGAGGTACTGCTAAATAAGACATTAAAATCGCCACAGATTATATAATCACCTGCAACTCACTTAATCCAATTAAACACTTAAATAGCTAAAGAATTATTAAGGTAGTTGAAGATTAACCAGTATAAACAAATCGTCAACGAACTTTACTAAACGTTCACGTATTAGTGTAAATAGTTCGATAACGTTAATTCTAATCCTGTAAAAAGTATAAAAATTCTAATTATTTGTACTGTTGGATTTTCAATAAATAAATAAGTGAACTTTTAATGAACTGCCAGAAGGAGTAATGCTGATAAGAAGAGTTAATATATTCGTTTTACGGCACAGAAGAGTCAGTCAAAATAAATTATTAATTTCGAATTAATTTCAATTAAATTTATGTAAATTCACATACTCTGTATGTCCTTGAAACACTGAAACCGAATGCACTGAATCGCGAAAATCCCATAATCTAAATGTTGTATCCCTTGATGAGGTCACCGCTAACTTTTGACTCGAATGTGTAGCACAATGAGTGAGTTCGAGATCATGACCTAAAAAAGCAATTATTTAATTTATATTTTATTTATAAATATACAAGGTGATTAGTTGACCAATTTTAGTGTATCCTGCTGCAAACGTTTTGTACCATAACTATAATTTTTGCAATAATTTTTGTTTTGTTAAATTCTCCGCCACTTATTTGTACTAAAAAACAATCTTTCTGTTTAGTTTGTATTAATTTAATTCTCTTTAGTTTTTTTTTTCTTTTTGCAATTATTCCCTCGACCGTTAATATAAAATAAATGTAATAAAAAGGATTCACTACCCGATAAAGTTGTTAATGCAAGACCAGTTTCGACATCGTGTAAAATTGCTAATCGATCCCATGAAGCTGTTATAACTTGTTCAGCACCTACAAATACGATTAGTTTAAAAGAATGTACTAACCATTTCTATTATTATTCTAATTATTTAACATTCCTCATACATTTTTGTTGATATTTAATTTTTTTCTTTATTTAAATATAAAGATTGTATTATAACCTCAAGCATTCTAGAACCGATTTACAAAATATCAAGGAACAATAAGAGTAAAAATTACGTAAAATATTAGTACCAGAAATCCAATCGGCTGCGGCAACTGCGCCAAGATGACCACCTAACTCACAGACGGGTGTTCTCAAAGTTGATGTCCTCGTCGAATCGATCCTATCGTCGATTTCTTCTCCTTCAAGTTCCTCTTCAGAGGAATGTCCTTTCTATATAATAATAATAATTTCAAAATATTGACTGCTACTTCATTTTAGTGCATACAAAAGTGTGTAAAGTTTAAAAAGTATTAAAACGTAACTCTCTTATTCTTAAATTCAACTTTATACACTAACTTATCCAACATTTATTTTTATGTTTTAAATATATGGAATCTTACTGGCAATTCCCAATTAACAACTGCTTGCCAAATATGTGATGTTCCATCGCCACTAGCCGTTAAAACCAAATCTTTGAGCGGATGAAATCTTATTGAATTTACCGATCCGCTATGACCTTGATATTGGAGCAGACAACGAGAACTTTCCATGCTCCATACGCACGCCGTATGGTCTGAGAAAATAACAATACAAATACTTAAAATAAAGAATAAGATACGATCTTACAATAAAATGCATTATAATGATGAGAGAGAAGACAGGTGATATACGAGTTTGACATGTAAAGAAGTCAAAAGGTTGCTCAATTGTGGAGGGAAATGAATCAAGGTCAAATAAACCATATCAAAATCGATGAAAAATCAATATGGTTTTATGCATTCGAAATACCTGCCAGTCAACAAAAAGCCTCATACAGTTGTTACGTAGCAGTGGAAAAAAAATTTATAGATTTTCCTCTCACGATAATGTACCCTCACAACAAAACGTTATGCCTCAATCCCACCCCCGCATTATAACCTCCCTCGGGCTGACGTTTCAATTTCCAAAACGAAAATTTGCATCTAACGCAAGCCATTGTGATTAAATTGAATTTATTAAAAAAAAATCCTTGGAGCTAAAACATATTCCGCAAAATGCGTAGAAAACGTTCTGATGGAACTAAAGAAATTGTGGATAAAAAGGATTATAAGATAGATACTGGCGGTACAAAAGCCGAAACAGTACCGCCTGGTAGCAAGAATTGGAATCTATCAAAGAATACAAAGGATTTAATGAAATCTAATATAGTCCTATAAATGCAATCGGTAAAGATTTTGATGAGAGTGATAAATCAAAGAAGACTAATCATATCAAAGTGTTGACAATAAAGATCCTTGAGACGGAAACAAAGACAAAGCTAAATCGAAGGATATTCTACTAAAACAAGAACACGTAAGAAAAATGGCAAACCCTTTTGGAAAAACTGTAATAAAATGTAGAAAAAGTTCTGATGGAACTGAAAAAAATGTGGATAAGAAGAATTATAAGACAGATAAGACGGTAAAGAAACCGAAAAAGTACCACCTGGTAGCAAGAAGAATTGGAATATATCAAAAAATACAAAGTAGTATAAAACAGATGGTTCACTGGTAATCCTAATTTGTCACACCCCCTGTTCCGTCATCGCATGCGTAGCCCCCGTTGGAGGAAGTGAAAAACCGTGGAGAAAATAAAAGCGGCGAAAGAAATGGAAACGATGGTGGTGGAAGTGCAAACGACAGAGGCAATGTAACCGTTAGAGGAAATAGAAACAAAGGAAGAAGTGGAAACGGCGAAGTAAGTAAAAGCGTCCGAGGATATGAAGGAATTAAAAACGGTAGAAAAAATGGAACCGGTGGAAGAAGTGGAAAACGGAGGAATATGTAGAATCGGCCGGGGATATGAAACCGATTGAGGAAGTAAAAATAGCGAAAGAATTGCAAACAGTGATAATAGTTTTGTCTCGTGATAACAGGGATAATAGTTTTGCAAACAGTGATAATAATTTTGATTTCCAGTTTTTTTTTGTCTCCGTCAGCATTTTCATTATTTGAAAGAATATAAAATAATCAAAATGCTGTCAGAGACAAAACTAAAAACTTGAAATAATTATAAAATGAACCCCATGAAATTCTCACTAATACTCTAGTAAATCATAAAGTTAACGGGGAAAGAAGTGTGAAAATCGAACATAAAGTATAGAAAACGTCCTGATGGTATGGCAGATGGAAAAAAAATATTATAATATTGCTAAAAAAACAGAAGTTCCAGATATGGGAGATTGGAGAGAAAGAACAAAAAGTAAAAGAGATGGTGAAATAATTGGAAAACCTCTACGATGTTGCAAAAAACAAAATCAGGAAATTAGTATCCTCCACAGATGTAAATGTAAATCTCAGTGATTCAGAAATCTCAGAATGAAATCAATTGAGAAAAAGAATTTGGAAAAATGGGAAAAATTGTCGCACGCTAAACTTTCAGATGGCAAAGAAAAGGTTTCAAATATTACGGGTTATAATATAGAATAGTAATGGAAAGGAGGAAAAGAAACTGGGAATACACTCGACACAATCAATATTTGAAATAAGTTAGTAAAAGTTTGCAAACGGAAATGCAATGATTAGAAGAAAAAAACTCACCAGCTGACGCTGTACCAATAAGTGGTTGTCCCGGTCGAGCAACGGAAACTTCCCATACACCGTCCTTATGGCCAATATACTCCTTACTTAAAGTACAATTCAGGTGAGGCGCTTTAAAGCTGGATACAATTTTACTAGTCTGCGCTTTGAGTTTATGTGCGGTTTTCAGTTTCTGTGTTGAAGAAGTACTTACTACAATAATACAAGTACAGAATCAAACATAATAAACAACATCTGGCCAACTTACATTTTTTTGATAATATTCTTGAGAAATTATTATCGATGTCAACAGTATCATAATTTTGTTTATCGAAATTTGCATTCTCGACTTTTTCATTTAGAAGCTCGATTTTTTCATGTACTACAAATAAAAGTTTTTAATCAGTAAACATAATTGTTAAAATCTAGATTTACATAGGGATTAGGGTTATTGATGATAAATGAAATGTTTCATATTATAATTTCATTACGTACGATTCTGATTTTCTTGATATAACACATCAAACTCCTTTTCAATTTGCCGAAATAAATTATGCAGACGATTTTTATAAACTATCTCATTATCAAAATCATTTTTATAGCCAATATAAATATCACCATCAACACCAGTACTTTGTCGATGATTCATTGAATTGCGCTTGCCTTTTGCAACTTTACCGCTTGAATTTATTGGATTCACTGACATTTTGTTACTGAAAATAAATAATTCATGATGAATTGTTAGTTGTTAAAAATTCAATGCTAAATTAATCAATATATTATAATACACCAAGTCATGCAATCATTTACGTTAAATTTACATTTACCTAGGAACAAATATACTAATTATCAAGGTTAATTTTGCTTAATTATATTTTTTAATTCATCTGTAGTAAATAATAACGAATAGTAATTATACTATACTAAATAACTATTTTTGTTTTAATGAGCGTAAGATAGTAAATCATTAGTAAATGTCAATCAATTTGACAGTACTGGACCCTGATGCTACCAGTGTATGTGCGTAAAATTGGTGTCCAAAAGTCCTTTCAAATTACACAACAATTTGCTTAGATTTAAGCTAAAAGACATTTAAGCTAAAGAACGGAGAGAGAAAAATGAAACAAGTAAATATTAATAAAACTCATTCAGCAAAATTATTCATTGAGTAACGCCTGTTTTGTTAAATATAAGATAGTACTATGAGCATATGATGGTATACCAATTTAAATATTCTGTAAGTTTAATATGTCATTACATAGGGTGCCCAAATATACTCCCCAATAACATAACAATTTGTTTTCAACGCGCGTTGGCTCTACTTTTACATGATATAATTTATGCAAATTAATTATATAACATTTATTCACATTTACCACTTTAAATACTTTTGATAAGCACTAGTTTACACTTACATACCCTTTCACATACACTAGTTACATTTTGTACTAAAATAAAGGAAACAGAAAAATGAAAAAATCCAAATAGTAAATATTAATATAAATTATATCAACACAATTCGTTTCTGCCTAATCCATGAAATATAAAATACCGTTTTTTATTTAATATTAATGTTATTTGTATTATGGGTGTAACCTAATTTCAAGTAATGCCCATGTGTATAAATAATACCCTGTTTGTACAGAGTAGTTTAATTTAAAGGCAAGCTTACTAAAGTGTCAATTTAAGTAGGATTGGTGCAATTGGGCTTAAATTCATTTGCACCCAGGAATTTAATATATGCGCATATAAATTATTAAAATTGCCGCATTATGTGTTCATAGCAGTTTATAGTTGAAAAATCAGATTATTGTCTTATTATTTATTCACAACAATTAATGGTTGAAATATCAGATTTGAAATGTGTATTTTTGAGTCGGATAAAAACAAGAATTATCTATAATTTATTCTTATTTTCATTCTGTTTATTCTATTATTTCGGGTTAAAACCTAATTGCTTACCCCAACCCTAAAGTGCCGTTACCATAAATTTGCCTACCTATGAATTTCTTGAAAAGAAATGTTTTAATAAATGACTTAATTATTTTTAATTAATTTATTGCTACCGGTTTCGCTCACAATATAAGCATCATCAACTTAAACTAAATAAGATAAATATTAAGTATTAATTGAGAAAATAATTAATATTAATTTATAATTTTACTTAAGAAGTATAGCACTGAGAAATTATGAACTAACTGACATGTTGTTTATGGGTGTTTATGGGCCTGTGTTTTCTTTTTTGCGTGGGTGATTCTCAAGTGTGATGTAGATTATGTTTGAGAAGTGTTAAATGAGTTATATGTTTGTTTTTATTGTTTTGGAAGCCTTTTGAGTTTAGTGTGCGTATTCATTTCTTCGTGGTGTAGTTTTAGATTTTCTATTTAAATTTTGAGGTTATATTCAAAACATCCTACCTTTGATGTTTGGCTAAATGTTCCTTGTATCTTGTCTTTATAGGTCTTCCGGTTACGTCAATAGAATCTTCAATTGATTTTGTTATCTTCAATTGATTAGAGTTGGTGTTGCAGTCGCTCCAAGTGATCCTGTAAACTCCACTATTGTCATTGGTGTCGTTTTTGCGTTGCAGAGTAGATCGGTTATTTTATTTTTCGTGTTACATCCACATTTTATGTGGTATTTTCTGAGTAGTCTGTCAGTCCTTTTGTTTACTAGGCTTTGATATGTGAATTTCGTGTACGTGATTGAGTTTTTATTTCGAATGGAACAAAAGCCAGAATGGCCAGAAGCCCAAAAGATCAGAAAAATAGAAAGCCAAAAACAGAACTCTAAAAGGGCAAAAATGTCAAAAGCCAGAAGGGTAGATGACAATAAGATCAAAAGGGTAGAAGGTCATAATGGCAAAAGGCTAAGAATGTCACAAGGATGAAAGGTCTGAAAACCAGAAGCCACAAAGGTTAAAATTACAACATTCTCAGTGGCATAAAAAATATTGGTGTGGCTTGAGATAATCTCAAACAAACAACGATGAACGTTGTGTGCAAGAAACTATCCAAAAATGATCAATGATTTTCGTCTATCAAAATTCAAATCGATCATGTGACGTCGGCGTCGGCAGAGCCATACATACTGCGCCTAGGGGACTGTGGATATCATTTTTCACCGGTCGTAGAGAGGACATTGACATTTCAAGATCTACTTTATATAGCATATACTTATTTCAACATCTACTGCATGTAGCATATACTTATTTAAACAATCATATTGAGGTTTCAAATAACATATCAAATTCAACGAACCCTCAAATGACATCATCTTGTTTTTTATGTAAAAATATGTGTAAATTTTTCAGACAATTATATTTTTATATTGACTCTGGTAGTATCTAGTTAATTTCTTAGAATCTACTTATTTTCATTTTTATATCTAGTTACTTTTATATTGAGGCGAGTTACACCACGTGCTTTAGGAGCAGCTCACGCTAGTGGCCGGGGTT